>CANXYA010037871.1:0-11286 GCA_948193465.1 Acalypha hispida
TATTTAATATTTAAAATCGAATATTTAGTAATTAATTTTAAATTTATCAAGCACCCATTGGAACATAAATTATTTTTTATTATATGTGATATATGGCGTAATTTGCAATATGTTAAAAACTTTTGTTATGAAAGCTCAAATCCTATAAACGACGGTGTTACAAACTTTTGTCATGAAGACTCAAATCCCATAAACGACAGCGCATGTATTTACGTATAGCTTTACTACTTGTATGAATTCACCTAAAATTTAAGAATGGTCTCATTGTTTTGTAACCTTTAGCGACACTTGTGTGCTATATTTATTAATTCTATCTACATTCATTTCACAATAGTACGTACAATTTGTAGGGGAAAAAAAAATACAACGTTCATAGATATATCCAATTTGAATATTTAAAAATTAATTGTTTTGGAAACTGTTGTATAATTTAAAAGACCATTATCGATTCAAATTATATAAATTTAGAAAAATGAATTATAAGAACAACAATTATCACGTATACATAGTATCCTTATAATATTCAAAATAATTGATTGACAATCAAATTAAATAAGATTTTTAAAATGATAAAATTTAGTTTTATCACAATTATAATTTCAAGTATTCAAATTCAAACTCACTAATTAAATTGAATTCATCTTATGCAAAGGCGATTTTAAATTCTAACTCGATGGGCTGATAAGGATTCGTCTCGTTTGACTTCTCAAAATTTGGTATTTATCTCGTAATTTTTATTTTTTATTAATTCATGAATTTGAGAAAACAACTCTTGGTCTGAAATTCGCCAATTGTAACAGTCTTAAACAAAATTAAAATAAGATTTTTAAATGTTTTTAAAACTCAAAAAAATTATCAAAAGGAAATTTATAAAAAAAAATAAAAGTACACATAAAGAACAAGTTGAAATATAAAAATGAATAATTAAAAAGAACAAGTTGAAAAGAAAATAGAACTCCCTCGACTATTAAGCGGTAGTAATAGAACACAACAAATAGTATTCTCTTGTGTAACCACACAAAAAACTGTTTTTTATAAAAAAAAATATAAAAATATTGCTATATTTTTGTGAGTTTTAAAAATACCGGTGATAAACGTGATATATAATAAATTTAATGTTGATTTTATGTTAACTTTTTATATTAAGTTTGATATATTGATTTTTTTATGTTAATTTCATGTTGATTTTATATTAATTTTATAGTAATTTAAAATTAATATCAGTATTTTTATAAATATTTTTAAAAAATAGTATTTTTATAAATATTTTACTTAAAACGGTATTTAAAAAACCCTCTTGACTTAGCACATTGAAATTATAAAGCTTATTATTGCCATTTCTTGCTTGCCAAAACAAGTGCAATTTCTATTAGCGATCACCAAATTTCTCTAGCTCTATTTAAGCATTGCCCAATAAATTTCATTACTAATGTTCTCACTAGAAATTCTTACATGATTCTAGTTCATATAAAAATTCTCGAAGTCGACTTAGGTATATTTGTGTAATCTCATTGATGTAAATAATTTTATTTAAAATTTTCAATGTGAAAAAAATATTTGTACACAATTTTTTTAAACATAATTTTTAATAATGTCTTTTATTCCGACCCGTTATAGTATCTAAATTTAGGAAAAGGAAATTTGATTTCTCATGTATTTAGAGTTGATTTTGATAATATACGTAGCAAGCAAGAATTATTTTCTTAAATTTTTTTCTCGTATGGTCAAACCATCTAATATTTTATTATTCGGATTATAACTAAAATTAATAATATATATCGGTATAATGTAATATATAAACTCAAAATTATTTTTTATTATAGTGAATTTAAAAGAGATCTGTTTATTAACGCACTAAATGTGAAAGAAGGATTATGACATTATGCTCATGTAATAAACACATGTTCAATATATACTTTATTAGTATTATTAATATTTATATAATCTTAATGCTTTTTGGTTCAATTTTTAATTACGTATTTTGAACAAATATGAAGAATCAAATGAAAAAAAAATGCATTATGATTAAAATTATTAAGATAATAAAAATAGATAACTTGATTATCAAATAAAAATAGATAACTTACCTCGCGACAACCCGGTATTAGTTCTTGCAAAGCCTTTTATTTTATTCCTGATTCGCTCCTCCTACGCTTCTGTTCAATATTTACAAATGCATGAAAAAGTTATTTAACATTTAGAAAAATCTCTAATAATTTTTTTTAATTTTTATTAGGAGTTTTAATAAATTAATTTTCAAAATACCTATAAAAAAAAAATCAAAGTAGCATGCATATAAATTTATCATAAAATTCACCTTCTCGTACATATTATGCATATAAGAACGTGGCCTTTTTTGAATGTTCGTCTTGTTTATTTCTTCTCGTCTCTATAAAGGGTCCGTCAATTTCCTCAAACAGAAGAAAAAAAATTAAAACAAATCATGATTAATTAAATATATTAATTTGTGAAAACGTAAATATAATTGCATTTCATATTAAGAAAAATTTGATGATCCCAAATCTAACATAAAATTGTTGAAGTAATTTTGGTGAATAGGGTAATATTGAGAAATTGCATCGTATTGTGTTTCAGGGTTATTTATGTCAATAAGAAAAGTTATGACTAGTGAAAATGTACATAGAGAGAAAACTAAAGATACGAGGTCGAATATATAATGGGGAGAAAAAAAAATCTAAAATGAAACGGTGATGTAAATTAATATAATAATACGATATAACAAATAGATAGAAATATTTTGATAAATGATATTTGGGAGATGTTGTCACATCTCGAATACGTTTATAAAATACATTTATATTTGTAAAAACATTATATTATATTTTAAAAAAATTATCAATAAAAAGACTTTATTATATTTAAAAAATATAGAGTTGACCAAAATAATTTTATGTGTGTTAATAATATGTTATAGAAGAGAGTTTTTATGGTCACAAATAATTTTATTATTGATAACAAAAAAATATATTATCGTATAAATATGTATTTATGTAAAAATAAAAAGTCATATATTAAAAAAAATTGTGGTGATAGAGGGAAGGGAAAAATAGTGGTAATGGTCGCCAAAATCTAACATGGCATATTTATTTTAGCAATTTGTTTTAAAGTTTAAAATACTTTTAATTAGTTTTAGATCAAAATATTTATCTATTAACAATAAGTATATTAATTTAAAAATAATAATTTAACCCTTTTTCTTTGGTATTTTTGCCTCCATAACCAACTTTATGGTCATCATATTTTTGTTTGCCATATAATATGTTTTAATCACTAATTTTTTTTCTCTAAAAACTACAAGATATTATTGCTCTGTAAAACATATAATATGATCTCACATAATAGGCGACAAAATTATTTGTGAAAAAAAAGTTTCTCTATTTTAATGAAAAATTGAAAAAAATATAGTTTAATATGATGCAATTGAAAAAAATTATTTGTTTCTATTATTTCTTCAATTATAAATTCTAACCAAATTTCACAATTCAGTTAGTATAAATACGACTCACTCAAATATTATATTAATTTTAATTTTTTTTGAAAAAGGCCAAAAATTTTCATTAAAACTTAAAAAACCGTAATATACAACCAAAGAGAAGACTATCTCAACCAAATACTAACATTCTTCCTATGAGGGTTGAGTTTGAATATAACACTATGCTTAATATTATTAACAACGCAATCTATACTAGGAGATCTATTGTGAAAAATAATATCATTAGAGGCTTTCCATATGCTGTAAATAGTAGATTGGAACGCAACTCTCTTAATTATGTTATTGAGACTTTTACTCTTAGCATGCTTGATAAATCTGCTAACCTCATCACCCCAAGAGTTGGTGACAAGAATTGGTGACAGTACTGAAGTTGCATAAGAGAAGAATAACAGACCAAACTGCTCTGGCAGTGTAGGAGCCATGAATAAAATGTTTAATACTTTCACTATAAGAGTTACACATAAGGCAAACATTAGAATTAACAATATTCTAAGAAAGCAACTTGCCTGTAGTTCTAATCTTCTGTTTTAAAACCAGCCAGACTAGGAAGGCATCGCTTAGGAATTCTTATTGATTTAGAAAAATTTCAGATTATTTTTTTGTTCCAATTCATATTGTAGCTTGCTATTTAGGGTGATTAAGTCTTTGTTACTTGTTGTTTTGTTTAATTTCTTAATTAGTTCGACCATAAAGGACTTTAAAAAGAAATTAAGGGGTTTGGCTAGGGAGTTTTTCATGGGAATCGGAATGAGAATGAATCCGATTGATTGTATTTGAATGCGTTATTTTAGGTACGGAATGAGAATGGGATTCCCCCATCAATATGAATCATCCATTCTCTTACACCACATGGGAATTATTCCCATTCCCTTCCATTTCTCCCTCAACCATTTATTTTTTTTATAATTAATAAATTTAACAAAACTAACACATAATTTATGTTAATTATAATAAAATAAATATATTACATCATTTTCATCAATAAATTATATTTAAAATAAAATAAAAAATCGAGAAATTATTTTTACTTCCATTCCCATTACTTTTTTAACCAAACAACAATATTTAAACTACCATTTTTATTCATATTCCCCCTTATTCCCATTCCATTCCGATTTCGATTCCCAACTTAAACCAAAACGACCCCTAAGTGGTAAAAGGTAAGAGTATGAGTTAATCTAGTGAAAAACCATAATTGAGTGAAACACGAGAGTTCATTTGATTATTGAGTGCAAACAAGTGAATAAGTGTGTGAGGAACAAAATTTTATTTATTATTAATATTTTCTTGCAGTTTACAAAATGAGTAGTGGGGATAATAAGGATTACGATGCAGATATAAAGTTGCTTATTAAGACTTTTAATGATCAATTTAAGGTTTTGAATAGGAGATTTAATGATTCTAAATCAACTTTGAAACTTAGAACTTCTATAAATATTTTAGTTGAAGAGGTTAGAGTTACGAAGATTGATAAAATTTTTAAGTCAATATCTTGTTTTGAATCATCTAGTAAATCTTTTGAGGATGATGATAATGATGGTTATCAATGGAAGTTAACGAATTGTGATTATGTTCCTAGTGATATAATTGATGTTTCTAGTTCATTGTTATTGTTCATGATTCTGGTTCAAGAGATTGAATTGATTAAAACTACTTTGCAATTAGTTGATTCTAATTCTCACAATGAAGATGTTCAGATTCAAGAGGAGTCGATAAGCACTGATGAAGTGCAAGATGATTTGGTTATGAATGTTGATCATATTAGCTACATAATTCCTTAAGAATTTAAAGAGTGTGGTTGTTATCATTCATTTGTATTGTTTGTAATGGTAGATGAAGCAATGTTATTTTATTTTTATATTGTTCATAATAATAAACTTCTACAAAACTAAAGGTCGAGTTTTTATGAATAAAGGAGTTGTAATAGTTCATAGTCTGCATTGTTTTTCTCTAATATATGTACAGGCTATGATTCTAGGACGAATCATTTTCGAAAAAGGAGAGAATGATATGAATTAGCTTACGATAAAATTTATTATTTACTTTTAAGTTGTGGAAGAAGTTTTGAGCTTTATAAGTGAAGGTAATGGGTCTTGAAGTACACAACAATTGAAGAGAATTTGATTTTAAATTCGCATATTATAAATGCATAATGGGTTGTTTTGCATTTTAAGCCTTTTTATATTAATATAATAGTCTTAAATGTGTTTTGTTTAGTTAGTTTTGAGCAGTTTAGACTTTATTTTGGGTCTAATCCTTGTTTAAAAGGGTCTATAGTTATTATAGATACATTGAGGTTTTATTTATCCATATTTGAGTTAGATTTGGACATTTTTAGTATGTTTAATTTGCTGACCTAATTTAAGTGTGGGATTAATATTAGAAACCCTAATCCTATTAGAATTTGGTGTTTTAAAATTCTATTTAAAAATGCCTAACATAAATATTTGGCAGATTGATTATTAATAATATTTGAGAGAGATTCTTCACTTTGTGAGGTTTTCTTCTTTGGTTCTTTATTTAGAACTGATTCGATCTTATCAAGGCAACTTATGACGATTATCTATTTTATAACTTCTGTTCTAGTTGGCAGGTTATAACTAGAATAGGATTTCACTTGATTTATTGACTATCCGGAATTTAATTTATAGAAAATTCAGTTCTTACACCAGGTGTTGTTAGGATTGTATTACAAAATTTCTATCTAATCGATTAAAATTGTTAATTTATTTATTTTTAATAGGTATTAGACCATTATAGTATCCTAAACACCATTTTACAATTGTTCATATTAATCTCTAGTCGAGAGTCACTTTGCTATCCTTCGATGGGGTGAAACTCAAATCTCAAACCTATTTGAGAGTGTAACATTTAGTACTGATAATTTTACCACTAAATCAAGACCGATCGGTCAAAATTGTTAATTTAAGTTTAATTACTTCAGTTAGGACATATCTTTTGTCAACTTTAATTTTTTCTAGAGCTATTAACCTAAAAAATTCAAATTTTTACGCGAATTTATAAATCTAACTCGACTTTTTAAAAATTACAAATCTAGCTCAATTGTAATCATATGATTACAATTCTAGCTCAATTTTCAAAATTCGAGATTGAATTTGAATCGTTTCCTACATGGCATCATATATGACTTGTAATTTGATGATTTGGAAAAAAAAGATATAAGGTGATTATTATTCAAACAAACAAGTAAAAACAAATTTAATCCCAATTATAAAAAAAAAAATTTCCTTTAAACTTCATTTTCAATTTATTTTTTTTATTCGGAAAAAAATCACATTGTCTCTTTCATTTTTTTGACAAATCATTCGATATCATGCCACGTATAATACCCATAGAAAAATCCACACGCTTAATCCCTAATTTAAAAAAAAGGGGCTACAATTGCAACAACATGGATGAAATTGGGTTAAATTTGTAATTTTTAAGAAGTTAGATTAGATTTGCAAATTCACGTAAAAATTTGAATTTTCTAGAGTTAATAGGTCTTTTTTCTATATAAATCTAATAAAAAAATTAATAAATTAAATCTTATGTTTTGTTTTGAAATGGTACATTTTATAGATTGTAAATGATTTTATTTATCATTTACATTTTGAAAATATTTTTACTGATATCAATTTTGAGAAACATAAAAATAAATTCTTCTAAAATTTGTTAATATTTTTATTGTAAAAAGAAAGAGATAATATGTTCGCATTGAAATCGTATAATTAAGAATTTCTTTAAAAAAATCACATAATTAAGAACAATAATACTACATTACCTTTTATTTTTTTATTTTATAATTAAAATAAAACATAAATATTTAAATAATTTTAATTTAATTGATATACAATTAATTTTATAAATACTTTATAATTTACTATTTTGTAATACCCGAAGCAACGCAAGAGTTGAATGGTAATATCAATGAACCTAAAGATAAAAGGAACATCCTATGAGCTGAATAATAAAAATGTTGTAAATTTGATGAGACGATTTAAAAATCAAACCAGATTGTTTGACTGAAAAATTGAATTGTTATTTTTTTTATAAATAGTGATATTTATTTCATTAAATAACTTGGATAAATTACAATCGAGTTATAACTCGATACAAATAATATAATAATAGCATTTAAATTAGAAAACTAGTACGTAAACACTAATTTTTCTAACTGAAGAATTACAACTTGACTCGTGTTTTAAAAAATTTTCGAACTCTCTCATATGTGAAACTTCTATGTCGTAGATTTTCACTGCGTGTTTACATAGAACCGCAACTATTATATTGTAGATCTTCACTGAGTGTTTACATAAAACCGCATTCTCCAAGTCTTCAAAACTCTTCAAGAACATCTTCACAAAACTATCCAAAATAACAATAATCATTAGACCACTACAAAATAAGGAGACATCAACTCTCACACTAAAAAAGAGATTAAACTCCCACTAAATGAAAAAAGAGATAAAATTCGGGGATAAAATTTTTACTAAATTAAAAACTTAAACTAATACAACTACAAACACTTATTTTTTTAAAAAAATTAGTCTAGATTTAAAAGAAAATTTCTTTAGATCTAAAAATATTTTGTTATTTTTGTGTTTGATTTGGATTTGTAAAAAATAAAAGTGACAAAAACATATATAAATTATCGTTTTCAAGTTATTTGTAAAATTTTTAGTAGAAGAATTTATTTTTGAATTTAATATTATAGCTTAACAATTTGAAATTTATATGAATTAATTAAAAATGAACTAAGAATATGTTGTATGAATAAAAAGAAACAAATAAAAAATAAGAAAAACAATAAAGAGTAACATATATACAAAAGTTTATTATGGGACATTATTTAAATTTAAATTTTATTGTTAATAAAATTATGGTTATTTTAATAATAAAAACGTTAACACAATAGATTCACGTGTTGAACTTTGTTCACTTTAAAAAGTAAAAAAAAAATCCAATAATAAAATAAGGTAATCAGATTTTAAAGCAATTTTTTTAATATTATAGCTAAAGTCATTTAATTGGCTAATGAAAAAGAGAGAAAAGACTCATTCTTAACAGTTTGATAACACCGTGAACTAATTATAACATTAGAAGGGCAAACTTGGTATTTAAGAGTTAAAACAAAGTTAATAATAACAGTGTGAGATTGATTTTTTCATATATCGTATAGATATGAATTATTATTTAATTACTCATAATTATTTAAGAAATGTTTTTCTTTTATTTCTACCAACTAAAATAATAACAATTGGTGCGAATTAGCCAGCTCGGAAACTGAATCGCTGACCGGTTCATTATCCGGTCCAATTTTGAGAAGATTGGTGTGAACAAACCACCGCTGCTCTTTCTTTTTTTTAATAGTATTCATTTATATATCGCAAGAAAACACTTATCAATCTTGACTCTTGGAAAAAATAAGATATTTAATTATGAAAAGATTTTCTTATCAAATGCTTTTTAAACCATTTATTTGGCACCGACGTCAACAAAAGCCGCCCCAAAATTGGATAAAATTTGAGATTGTTTTGTTAGTTAGCTTTTTAACATCTTTTTATTATTCATCTACTTTTTTTAACAACTTTATTGAAGTCAATTGAAATAAATAAAAAAATCTTTTTCGTCTTTAAATCCTAACTTTCAATACCAAAACAAGCATTGGATTAGATTGGCTGGAACTAAAATATTTGAAAAATGGCAAGATTATGGAAAGAGGAGATGAGAGAATATGAAACAAGTGGTTTTGATGCTATGCTTGTAATCTTATGTGCTGCATTAATCACTCTTACTTTTATTACATCCATCGTTTTTTCATGTGCTGGTGGTTCTTCGAAGGATAAAGCCTCAGCCACGCAAGGTGATACGTATGGTGCTTCGACATGTGGAGCTGGTTGTGCTGCGGCTTGTGGTGGATGAGCTCGTTTTAACGATTTCCATGTCACCCAGTCGAATCAAGATATTTGATACCTGTAAGTAGAAAGAAATGTTTGTTAAAATTTACCTGTTTTGATCATGTTGTCGGAGCAATCCTTTGTAAGAATGTTAGAACACAGAAGTTAGCACAAGAGATTTAGATCATAGCTAGATAGTTTCTTTCACATGTATTTACATACTAAAGTCACAGGCTCACAGCCATAGATTTTCTTATCCTCGTGTATCACAAAACTGTCTACTAAATATCTTGTCCTCAAATTGGCATGCCAAATTCAATGGCATTTTAGAAGCTTTTAACTGCTTTTTTCACTAACTAATCAAACAGGTTCATTTGAACTCCGGATTTGATGCTACAAAAAAGCACCAAAGATAATTTAACTTGACCTGCACAGAAATCACAGTTATTTTCCTAAACTAGCCATCCCCATTTAACAAGTTTATCCCTAATTTGAAACAAATGCAGAGAATTTTCAACAAGGGCTAATTATGTCTCTTTATTTTTCTATAAAATCAATAGAGAATTTATTTCTTTTGTTTCTCGGATACAACACTGATCAATAACACGAATTACTACTTTCAATAGAGGCATATTCATTATCATCGTGTAAAAGTCATGTAGTGAGTAAATGTAGCAACCTCAAAGCTTTACAGTCCACGACTCTTTCTTAATTCGGTGGAGGAAATATCCATACGAAATTTTTCAGGCGGTATCGGGATAAACATGTCTTTCAACTCATCTGGAATGTCGAAGTCTTCAAGTACCTAAAGGAACGCCAGAAATAACACATTAATTAAGTCTCCAAATGGTTATGAAATTGATGGAAATTAAACAGACACTTTCGTAAACGCTGAAATACCTTAAAGACACCATCTACATTACGACCACCAACAAGGAATGTGCATCCAGTTATCTTCCATCCTAACAGTGTCTCTACCATCTTCCCGTAGTCATTGCCATAGTACTTAGGCTGGAAAAGAAACAGAAATTAGCAACCAAAACAACTCAATCCTGTGTATCCAATCTCCATGTAAACAGAAAAACTTATTCTAAACAATCAAAGAGCGAATATTTTTTGAATGTGTTCTCGCATTGGACATGTATAAGGAAGTGCACATAGACTGTCAATTTTAAATTTTCAACTGTTCAAGCATCGCTTATTAAAAAACGTTCTATCAGGGAATCAATTGCTAATTATCTCAAAGAATTTCCATAACTAAAGCCGTTTAAGCTGGACTTCCAATACCACATTCCTACTACAACAAATGTAGTTAAAGTTAAAACTTGAACATTATGCATTAGAATCCCATGCTAACTTCAAAGGGCATAAGACGTGTGTTTTCTTCAAAGAAATTTGATGACATCTATTGATTAGTCTAGCTGCTGTGTCCGCACCAATTACAAAAGCACTTCCAGGAAAAAGCTCAGCCTTCTTATAAAAGAAAGGCTGATTAGAAATAATTATCGTCTTTCCTGCAATACAAGGGAAACACATTAACTAATCATCCAAGAAGTCACTAATGAAATTTCATAAACAATAGCTACTCTTGAAGGCATAACCAGAAAAAAAAAGTAAGGATCAAGCAAGTCCATTACTCTTTTATCTATTCTTTTGAAAGGAAGCGCATATACTTCTAAAAATGAATAATGGTTGAGTTAATCCAAATTAAAAGCATCCAAAGCAAAGTAAAAATGGAGAAACTTCTAAAATGTATGGCAACAGAAAATTCTGCAAAGTTAACAATTCTTTAGATATACTTTTTGATGTGCATTAGCAGCACTTGATGCAATTCAACCCAGTGACACAAGATCACAGTATGAGACAATACTC
>CANXYA010038322.1:0-12968 GCA_948193465.1 Acalypha hispida
TTTTTTTTTTTTTTTTATTTTAATAAATAATAAAATAGAAAAAAAAAAAAAAAAAAAAAAAAAAAAAAAAGTTTTAAGTTATTGTTTAATAAACAAAAAAAAGGCTTCGGGAAGCCTTTGATTTGTGTTTTATTATTTTTAATAATAATCCAAAAAATAAAGGCTCCCCGAACCATTTTTTTTTTTTATTAAAAATTAAATTAATATTTTTTTTTTTTTTTTTTTTTTTTTTTTTTTTTCTATTTTATTATTTATTAAAATAAAAAAAAAAAAAAAATAATTAGTTAAACTTGAAAACTCACTCATTGAAATTGAAATTGAAAATAAGTAAACAATAAACAATTGAATTTGATTTTTGTTAGATGGTATCAACGAAATACAGTACTAATTTCCATTTTTTCTTTTTTACTGAATTAATCGATCAACTTTCCGTCGAACATTTATTTTGGACTAGAAAATTTTGAAAAAAAAATTCGACATATTTTTTTTATTATTTTCTTTTTATTATATATATATTAGAATTATATTATGAGAATCAATCCTACTACTTCTGGTCCGGGAGTTTCCGCACTTGAAAAAAAGAACCTGGGGCGTATCGCTCAAATCATTGGGCCGGTGCTAGATGTAGCTTTTCCCCCGGGAAAGATGCCTAATATTTACAACGCTCTAGTAGTTAAGGGCCGAGATACCGTTGGTCAAGAAATTAATGTGACTTGTGAAGTACAACAATTATTAGGAAATAATCGAGTTCGGGCTGTAGCTATGAGTGCTACAGATGGTCTAATGAGAGGAATGGAAGTGGTTGACACAGGAGCTCCTCTCAGTGTTCCAGTCGGCGGGGCGACTTTAGGACGAATTTTCAACGTGCTTGGAGAACCTGTTGATGATTTAGGTCCTGTAGATACTCGCACAACATCCCCTATTCATAGATCTGCACCTGCCTTTATACAGTTAGATACAAAATTATCTATTTTTGAAACAGGAATTAAAGTAGTAGATCTTTTAGCCCCTTATCGCCGTGGGGGAAAAATCGGACTATTCGGGGGGGCTGGAGTGGGTAAAACAGTACTTATAATGGAATTAATCAATAACATTGCGAAAGCTCATGGGGGCGTATCCGTATTTGGTGGAGTAGGCGAACGTACTCGTGAAGGAAATGATCTTTACATGGAAATGAAAGAATCTGGAGTAATTAATGAAGAAAATATTGCAGAATCAAAAGTGGCTCTAGTCTATGGTCAGATGAACGAACCCCCGGGAGCTCGTATGAGAGTTGGCTTAACTGCCCTTACTATGGCGGAATATTTCCGAGATGTTAATGAACAAGACGTACTTCTATTTATCGACAATATCTTCCGCTTCGTCCAAGCAGGATCCGAAGTATCCGCCTTGTTGGGTAGAATGCCTTCCGCTGTGGGTTATCAACCTACCCTTAGTACCGAAATGGGTTCTTTACAAGAACGGATTACTTCTACAAAAGAAGGGTCCATAACTTCTATTCAAGCAGTTTATGTACCTGCGGACGATTTGACTGACCCTGCTCCTGCTACGACATTTGCACATTTAGATGCTACTACTGTACTATCAAGAGGATTAGCTGCTAAAGGTATCTATCCGGCAGTAGATCCTTTAGATTCAACGTCAACTATGCTGCAACCTCAGATCGTTGGTGAAGAACATTATGAAACTGCGCAAAGAGTTAAGCAAACTTTACAACGTTACAAAGAACTTCAGGACATTATAGCTATCCTTGGGTTGGACGAATTATCCGAAGAAGATCGCTTAACTGTAGCAAGAGCCCGAAAAATTGAGCGTTTCTTATCACAACCCTTTTTCGTAGCAGAAGTATTTACGGGTTCCCCCGGGAAATATGTCGGTTTATCAGAAACTATTAGAGGGTTTAAATTGATCCTTTCCGGAGAATTAGATAGTCTACCCGAACAGGCCTTTTATTTGGTAGGTAATATTGATGAAGTTACTGCGAAGGCTACGAACTTAGAAATGGAGAACAACTTGAAGAAATGACCTTAAATCTTTGTGTACTGACCCCGAATCGAATTGTTTGGGATTCAGAAGTGAAAGAAATCATTTTATCTACTAATAGTGGACAAATTGGCGTATTACCAAATCATGCGCCTATTGCCACAGCCGTTGATATCGGTATTTTGAGAATACACCTTAATGACCAATGGTTAACGATGGCTCTGATGGGTGGTTTTGCTAGAATAGGCAATAATGCGATTACTGTTTTAGTAAATGATGCAGAGAAGGGCAGTGACATTGATCCACAAGAAGCTCAGCAAACTCTGGAAATAGCCGAAGCCAACTTGAGAAAGGCGGAAGGCAGGAGACAAATAATTGAGGCAAATCTAGCTCTCAGACGAGCTAGGGCACGAGTCGAGGCTATCAATGTGAGTTCGTAAGTATAATGAGTAGGTGCGTCCGAATAATAAGCAGAACTTCTGTATAAGCAGAAGTTCTGTTCACATACCTTTTTGATTCTGCCAATTGAATCGAATCTTAAGTATAATCAGATTTGAATACAACAATTTTTTTTTTCAATTCAAAAAAGAAATAAAATTGAATGGAACAAAAAATATCATAAATCACTAAACTAAAGTGGGTCAAAAATCTTATTAGATAGCATTGATTTTGATATCTAATAATTTGTACCTACTATTGGATTTGAACCAATGACTCCCGCCGTATGAAAGCAATACTCTAACCACTGAGTTAAGTAGGCCATTTATCATCACATAAAAGAAATATAATCATCGACGATTCATTTCAATTCTAAATTATAAATGGAATATTATTTATAAGCAATACCGATCAAAGAAATCAAAGAAAAAGAAATCGAATAGGATGCTGGATCATATAATATTTATCTTGACAAGAAATTATCGACGTGATAAAATATATATCACAAACACAAGGGCTATAGCTCAGTTAGGTAGAGCACCTCGTTTACACGCGCGCCAATGCTTTTTTTCATTTTCAAAGGAAGGAGTCCATCATGTATAACCAAAAGACTTCTAATTATTGAGAAGTCGATGTCTTACTCCATGACTTTTAGGGAACAAGAGAACAATAGCCTGACACAAAAGGTTCGGTCCAATTTAGGTGCTTTTGTGGACACCCAACCCAATGGAACCCATCATTGATTTAAGACCTTGATAAGGTGAATACCCAGTCTATTCAATGCTAGGCATAATGAGTCTAAGGGCCTCAAAAAATTCTTTTTTCGTCCTATCCTATGAACTTTAAGGTGTATGAAGTTTCCTATTTTATTCTTTAAGCAGAAAAGGGGCGATGGAGATTTCATTTAACTTAGGTTAATCTAAGCCGAAAGCAGACCTACGTCAGGATCACCCTTCTTTGAAATACTTTGGTAGTGCTCTCGGATCTAAATCCAAAAATCAGAGCACACGGAGCCATCTTTTTATCTTTCCGCCAAGAGAATTATGGCAGATTAGCTGATTCTTTATATCAGTTAATGAACGAGCCCAATGCAAAAAAATGCATGTTGGGTCTTTGAAAAAGTTCGAATCATTTTGATAATAATAAGTTTGATCTGTTTTACCGAGAAGGTCTACGGTTCGAGTCCGTATAGCCCTAACCCTAAACACAAAGAAATCAAAAAATTCAAAAAGAAATCAAAAAAATCGAAAGACAAAATACAAACAAATATCCAAATATATAGAAAATAAATAAAATAAATAGTAAAAAGAAAAAGAATAATAAGAATAGAAAGAATAATAAGAAAATACTAAATAAGAATAATAGAAATAGAATATATATATTATAATATTCTATTATTCTATTATATTATTCTATATTATATATCTATATTATATATATTATAATAATATATATTAGATTATTCTATTCTATATATATATTCTATATATTCGAATATACTAATATACTAATATATATATATCAATTATATATCAATTCTATATTCTATATATATATATTATATCTATATATATATATTATATAGTAAATAGAGTATATAGAAGTATATAGAGTATATAGAATATAGAATATAGAAAATAATTATAGAAAATAATAAAAAAAAATAATAAAATAATTATATTCTAAATAAAGATAAAGAAAAAAAAAAAAATATAAAGAAAAAAAAATGAGAATTCGATTTTGAATTCCGCTTTTTTCTATTTATAGCGAATCAAAAGTGAAGTGAAAAGAAAAGGCGAAAGGAAAGGGGCGAAAGGAAAGAAGTAAACATAATCGAAGATTCAGAGTCAATGAATCTTGAAACGAGACATATACCAAAGCAAACAAAGAAAACTGAGCAATTGAATCAAAAAAAATTGTTGTTTTGATTAACCTATTATGGATGAGTTTGGAATGAATTTTTGAATTCATTCCAATTCGACTTGACGAATTTAATATATTTTCCACCGTCATAGGAGTGCGCCTATGTTTATGATTTACGAATATGATATATTCTGGGCATTTCTAATAATATCAAGTGTTATTCCTATTTTAGCATTTCTAATTTCCGGAGTTTTATCCCCAATTAGCAAAGGGCCAGAGAAACTTTCTAGTTATGAATCGGGGATAGAACCAATGGGCGATGCTTGGTTACAATTTCGAATCCGTTATTATATGTTTGCTCTAGTTTTTGTTGTTTTTGATGTTGAAACTGTTTTTCTTTATCCATGGGCAATGAGTTTCGATGTATTGGGGTTATCCGTATTTATAGAAGCTTTGATTTTCGTGCTTATCCTAATTGTTGGTTCAGTTTATGCATGGAGAAAAGGGGCATTAGAATGGTCTTAGCTCTTAAATAGTCTGCAAAAATAATGAAAAAAAAAAAATTGAAACAGTTATGAATTCCATTGGGTTTCCCTTACTTGATCGAACAACTCAAATTTCAGTTATTTCAACTACATCAAATGATCTTTCAAATTGGTCAAGACTCTCCAGTTTATGGCCACTTCTCTATGGTACTAGTTGTTGCTTCATTGAATTTGCTTCATTAATAGGCTCACGATTCGACTTTGATCGTTATGGATTAGTACCAAGATCTAGTCCTAGACAAGCGGACCTAATTTTAACGGCCGGCACAGTAACCATGAAAATGGCTCCTTCTTTAGTGAGATTATATGAACAAATGCCTGAACCCAAATATGTTATTGCTATGGGGGCCTGTACAATTACAGGGGGGATGTTCAGTACCGATTCTTATAGTACGGTTCGGGGAGTCGATAAGTTAATTCCGGTAGATGTCTATTTGCCGGGCTGTCCACCTAAACCGGAGGCGGTTATAGATGCTATAACAAAACTTCGTAAAAAACTATCTCGAGAAATTTATGAAGATCAAATTAGGTCTCAACCGGGGAATCGGTGTTTTACTACCAATCACAAGTTTAATATTGAACGCGCTCCTCATACTGGAAATTCTGATCAAGGATTACTCTATCAATCGCCGTCTACTTCAAAGATCCCTCCTGAAACATTTTTCAAATATAAAAAAAGGTCAGTATCGCCTCACGAATTAGTAAATTAGAGGAAGAGCTCATTTGTACGGAATAAAAAAAAGCAAACCAATCTTCATAAATTTCATCGTAAACGTGATAAACGTGAAATACTTATCTTATATTCTTATATATTATACAATAAAATTATACAATAAAAATACAATACAAATAAAAATGCGGGGGGGGGGGGGAGATGCAGGGTCCTTTGTCTGCTTGGCTAGTCAAACACGGACTAGTTCATAGATCTTTGGGTTTTGATTACCAAGGAATAGAGACTTTACAAATAAAGTCCGCAGATTGGCATTCCATTGCTGTTATTTTATATGTGTATGGTTACAATTATCTGCGGTTGCAATGTGCCTATGATGTAGCCCCCGGCGGGCTGTTAGCTAGCGTATATCATCTTACGAGAATAGGGTATGGTATAGATCAACCAGAAGAAGTCTGTATAAAGGTATTCGCCCCAAGGAAGAATCCTAAAATTCCGTCTGTTTTCTGGGTTTGGAAAAGTTCGGATTTTCAAGAAAGGGAATCTTATGATATGTTGGGAATATTTTATAATAATCATCCGCGTCTGAAACGTATCTTAATGCCGGAAAGTTGGGTAGGGTGGCCTTTACGTAAAGATTATATTGCTCCCAATTTTTATGAAATACAAGATGCTTATTGAATATGAATAATAAGGAACTAATCTGAATATGAATAATAAGTAACTAATCTTCAGTCTTCCAACTACAAATATTCAAGGAATATTTGTACACTCTCTTATAGATCAACGGAGTCATTGAAGTTTCATTCATATGAAGTTTCATTCATATTCATTCATATTCTTTATTATGGATAGACTAAATAAAAAAAGAATCCAATTAGCGATTCGTGTAATTTTCAAATTTTGAAAATATTTATTTTTGACAAGTCAAACTAAAACTAATAGGATGAACTAAACGAATTCTGCATCATGAACTTTGTACCGCGCACATCCCTTAGATGAGCTCTAAAAAGTCACATAACATAGAAGAAATAGAAAAAGAAGATGAAATAAAATACAAAGAAATGAAAGAAGATCGGATTCTATTTATTGAGACAAATCTTAGATATTTCCACCCCTCAACTCCTATCGACTAGACTTTTAACTAACTAAAGTGACTTTAACCTTTCGAGTCTATATGAAGTATTAACATTCTTTTTGATCGAGAGGAGACACATTATGAACAAATCAAATAAAGAATAAAGAAACGTAAACAGAATCTAAATTTTTACATACTTTATTAGAACATAAACACTTTAATTAGAACATAAACACTTTACTCATCTAGTCTAGAATCAATCTAAAAAGGTTATACATCTAGATGGATAAGTTAAGTATATATCATAATCTATACTATTTATGAATCTATACTATTAATGAATATGTATGTGGATCTATATCAGATCCGTATGAATTAATTAAATTTAGTTTGAATTCAAAATGAAAATTTAGTTGTAGAATTGAAACCCATACACAAATTCATCATGTGCCAGGAACCAGATTTGAACTGGTGACACGAGGATTTTCAGTCCTCTGCTCTACCAGCTGAGCTATCCCGACCACTTTCGACACGTCGTCTTCCTTATTTTACTAAGCGACTTTGGTCTATGTCAATTTTCAAAAAGACGAAAAATTATTCGAAAGTCTTATTCAGACCCGAAATGCTTTGTATCTTTTTTTAAAAAATGAATAAAAAACGACTTCGTCAAGTAAATTTCAGCTCGAATAAAGATTTGGGTTGTTAAGCATTCCATTGAAAAATAGAATGTGGATTTCTTGTTTTATCCAAAGATCTTCATTTTTATGGATATCATCTCTATTCCAAATTCCAAGACTTGTGAAAAAAGCCAGCCCGGATATGTTTGTGAAAAAATCGAATGAATGAGAAAGATAACGAAATTTGAATCGTTAACGAAAAGAGAGAATAGGATAAAAAGAATTAAGGAGTTGAGCGGACCTTTTTTGGGGATAGAGGGACTTGAACCCTCACGATTTCTAAAGTCGACGGATTTTCCTCTTACTATAAATTTCCTTGCTGTCGATATTGACATGTAGAATGGGACTCTATCTTTATTCTCGTCCGATTAATTAGTTATCTATCAAACTATGGAATGAATGATGTGATCAATTAATATTCAACCCTTTCTTCAACTTGGAATCAATTCAAATCAAAACAATTCTTTAGTCTTTTTTCATATTCATATAAAGATTAAAAATACGTATTCGGCCCCCTATTAATCATCCTAGATATTATTTGAGTACGTATCCATATGTATATACGGTTATCCCTTCCTTTATCCTTTCTGGAATTTTGACGGAAGGATTTCTTTACTTTACTAATGCAACGCAGTCAACCCCGTTTGTTAGAACAGCTTCCATTGAGTCTCTGCACCTATCCCTTTTTTATTCTGTCTTTATGAACCTTTTTTTGTTTTCGGAAAACAGGATTTGGCTCAGGATTGCCCATTTTTTATTCCAGGGTTTCTCTGAATTTGAAAGTTATCACTTAGTAAGTTTCCATACCAAGGCTCAATCCAATTAAGTCCGTAGCGTCTACCAATTTCGCCATATCCCCTTTTTTTTTTATTTTGAGATTCAAATCTTATTATTACCCACCTTTCATTTAGATTCTATTGGAACTGTTGAAATTATTAGATATTGATTCCTATAAAAATTGCTATTGCTATAAAAGGTGTTTCCTCTTCTTTTTTTTTTTTTCTTATCTATCTTCTTTCATCTCTATCAGAAATCCTTATTTAGTCTAATCAGAAAGGATTCTATCATTTCTCTATCCACAATTCAATATAGATGTATATATACCACAATTATTATTTATTATATATACTTCTCTTACTCTCATTTTTTCTCGTGCAATTTTTAATACTCGAACGGTCGATTCTTTTTTTTCTAGATTCTAGATTCTATATTCATATTAATAACTAATAATGAAAAGAATAACAAAGTTAATAACCAAGATTCCACGAGTTTACTAAAATTCTATACATGTACAATTTCTGTTATGTGAGCCCGCTTAGCTCAGAGGTTAGAGCATCGCATTTGTAATGCGATGGTCATCGGTTCGACTCCGATAGCCGGCTTTTCTTTATTTGTTTTATTTTTTATATACTTGAGAATAATAATATTTTTTTTTTTTAATCAAAGAGAAAAAACTTCGTTCCTTTTCGTTCCTTTTTGCCAAGGGCGACCCATTATATTAATATTTTATTATAGTATTAAATTATATTATTAATATTCTATTATATTATTAAATTATCTATTATATTATTAATATTAATATTAAATTATATTAATAAATTATATTGTATAATATGAATATATTGTTAATATATTAATATATTGTAGGAACTTGAAATTATGAATACAAAGTTAGAGTAGTTAAATCTCCGCAGAACAAATCAAGAACAAGAAAAGGACCTTTTTTTCTATATACATTATTGGTATATATAGAAAATGGTCCCTATATTGATACAATCTATTTCATTATTCTTTGTAGTATACTACTTCAGTCGATTTTGTTTCATTTATCATATTTATCTTTTAGTTCAGTTCAGTTTTAATTTAGGTTTTTGAAAATTCAATAAAATATAAAATAAGGAAGATAAGGAGTTTTTATGTCACGTTACCGAGGGCCTCGTTTCAAAAAAATACGCCGTCTGGGGACTTTACCGGGACTAACTAGTAAACGGCCTAAAGTTGGGAGTGGGAGCAATCTTAGAAATCAATCACGCTCCGGTAAAAAATCTCAATATCGTATTCGTTTAGAAGAAAAACAAAAATTACGTTTTCATTATGGTCTTACAGAACGACAATTACTTAAATACGTTCGTATCGCCGCAAAAGCTAAAGGGTCAACAGGTCAGGTTTTACTACAATTACTTGAAATGCGTTTGGATAACATCCTTTTTCGATTGGGTATGGCGTCAACTATTCCCCGAGCCCGCCAATTAGTTAATCATAGACATATTTTAGTTAATGGCCGTATAGTAGATATACCAAGTTATCGCTGCAAACCCCGAGATATTATTACAGCGAGGAATGAACAAAAATCTAGAGCTATGATTCAAAATTATCTTGAGTCATCCCCCCAGGAGGAATTGCCAAAACATTTGACTCTTTACCCACTCCAATATAAAGGATTGGTCAATCAAATAATAGATAATAAGAGGATCGGCTTAAAAATAAATGAATTGCTGGTGGTAGAATATTATTCTCGTCAGACTTAATTCTAACTGGTTCGGAGAATTTTGCCCCCTATCGCTAAGTAAAGAAACAAAAAAAGTAAGGGTTTTATTTGATCGAGAGTTTTTCTCCCATTCATATATCATAATATTTTCCCACTTTTTCCAGTATTTTGGGGACTGCAGAAATTCGGAATAGAGAATCTATATCAAGGAAAGGTCTAGCTGTTAGAATAAAGGTATCCATTTTTATTTGATTTGATACATTGCGGTCAGTACCATTGAGAAATTAGGTAAAGGTACGGAAAGAGAGGGATTCGAACCCTCGGTAAACAAAAGCCTACATAGCAGTTCCAATGCTACGCCTTGAACCACTCGGCCATCTCTCCTCCATAATGATTATGGCCCCGAAACCGAGTGAATCGCGAGTCATTCATATTAAGATTGTTGAATAGGTATGGTACGTACAATCAATTCTAACTAATAAAAATAGAAAATTTTAAATCAAATAAAGAACTTTCCTTCGAGATAAAGATAATTTTTTTTTTGTTTTGTGAAAAACTCTTTCTTAAAAGCAATAAAGATATGTATCTATTCGTGTTTGTGGGGTTTGTGAAGATGGCTTTTTTTGCTATCTATACCGGCTTAAATCCTTGGATTGGAACGATCTGTTTTTATGTTATTTTGTACCGTACAACGACTTTTTTGTACAACTACTTTTTTGTACAACTACTTTTTTGTGGGATCCTTTTCTCCTGAGAAGTAATTAAAAGAAATTTGAAAATAGATTGCTATTTATGCCTAGATCCCGAATAACTGGAAATTTTATTGATAAGACTTTTTCAATTGTAGCCAATATCTTATTACGAATAATTCCGACAACTTCGGGAGAAAAAGAGGCCTTTACTTATTACAGAGATGGTGTGATTTGATTTTTTTTGTCGATTCAAGTCTTAGGGGAAAGACACATTAGTCGGGATAGAAAGATTTGAAAAAACTCTACGCTTGTTGAAGGTGAAGTTTATAAGTTTATAAATAAAAAAATTCCTTCTGTCGGGTATCCCCGATTAATGCAGCCTCAGATGCTTCAATTGTCGATTCTAGCAGTGAACGGAAGGTTACACCTATGGCTCTGGGTTCTGTATTGCAGTGCAGGTTAACCTTACCCTACTAGTACCAATAGGCGGCATAGAGGAAGAAGCACTACGGCTAGTAATCAACAACACGAAAACTTTGTTAGAAATTCTACCTTTTCTTTATTGGGATCGGGACTAAGAAGAATGGTTGGGACAACAAACATCCATCTCGTTCGTACTTTGGATACTCGTATAACCATCAAAGACTGTTGAAGTGACTAATTCCTAGAAATTCAAGAAGATTGAGGACAAAGAAATTGTTGGAGTTAACTTAATATTTTTATCTAGTATCACCATGTTTGATATTAAGAAAAGATCTTTTTCAGGAAGGTTGGCTAGAGATTTTTTGTAAAAACACTAGCCCCGCTCAGTTCATAATGCGAATATTTCACTCCCCTTTTTGTTCTATGTATTATTTTTCATTATGCATACTAAGGGAGGAGCCGTATGAGATGAAAATCTCACGTACGGTTCTGGAACGGAGATTCTTTGAATCGAATGACGACCGTAACGGATGTCTGCTCAATCCGAAGGAAATTATGCGGAAGCTTTACAGAATTATTATGAAGCTATGCGATTAGAAATTGATCCCTATGATCGAAGTTATATACTCTATAATATAGGCCTTATTCACACAAGTAATGGAGAACATACAAAAGCTTTGGAATATTATTTTCGGGCACTAGAACGAAACCCCTTCTTACCACAAGCTTTAAATAATATGGCCGTGATCTGTCATTACGTGCGACTATCTCCACTATAGAAGGAAAAGAAAAGAACAAAGTTTACTAGTAAAATAAAAATAATAAAATAAAAAAAAAAAAGTCTTTCTACATATGCATCGTCAAAACGAACGATTTTTTATCAGCTGTAGGAAATAAAGCAACTTCATAAAAGATAAAAGTCAAAATATGAAGAAAAAATATGTCTAGATACTTTAGTCTATGGATAAAGGATCTAATTGATAGAGGAAGCATCGTAAAGATCAATTAGCGAGATTTTTGGACGATACAATAATAAACTGCTTACTTATGTTATGTCATACTATGAGACAAAAAGGTAGGAATCAACTTATGTAACAGCGTCGATCCCCTAAAGTATTGAGCAGCGGTGTAGCATCAGATCCCAAAGATAGTAAGCCTTTCTTAGGAGGGAAGGTCTTTTTCAAAGATTCTATAGAAATTTCTATAAAAAAAAAAAAGAAAACCGAGATAGTTACCTTTCAGAATCAGAAAATTCTAACGATAGTAGAAGGCCCGCGCTTTATTCTTCTGAAGGTGGGATAAAAGATAAAACTTATTTTGAATCCAAATTCAAGTTTGAAACTCATGGAATGTAATTTACCCTTTTTGGTTACCTCGAGAAAAAAATGGGACACCAAAAGAATTGACTGCTGAGCCGTATGAGGTAGGAAACTCTCAAGTACGGTTCTAATGGAAGGAATTTGCTTACCTATTCTGACCGAGGAGAACAGGCCATTCGGCAGGGAGATTCTGAAATTGCGGAAGCCTGGTTCGATCAAGCCGCAGAGTATTGGAAACAAGCTATCACGCTTACTCCCGGAAATTATATTGAAGCGCAGAATTGGTTGCAGATCACAAAGCGTTTTGAATAAGATTAGAGTACTCCCTTTGTATTTTTGTATTTTATTTCAATTGAATATTTTTTAGTATTTTTTGAGTATTTGATATTGATATCTATTTTTCTATATTTTCTATATTCTTATTATTCTCAAAAATTGGTTATTATTATAATTAATTGTTTGTTACTTATCAGTCAAATAAAAGAAAAAGATCCTTTCCCTGGGAAGAATCAATCAAAGAATTTCATGAATTTCATTATACCACTTCTAAGACCGTCCCTTTTGGTCTGGTATTTCATAGGAATAAACAATACACAGATATAAACAAAAACTAGATTCAAAATCAAAAATAAAAAACTCAATAAATAATATGAAAATGGGATTCCGTCATAAACATATCATATGGAGCGAAGCGATACTCCCGGTTCTTATAAAATAAAAAATAAAAATAAAAAAATAAAAAAAGCAAAAGATAAGATAAGCGTTTTTTTTTATACCCCTCCTATTAGGTTA
>CANXYA010038363.1:0-10111 GCA_948193465.1 Acalypha hispida
TTTTTACAAGACAGCAAATAAGCACGTAATGAGCTAGTACCATTAACAGAAGGTACAACAACCAACAATTTTGCACATAACTTACATCTACCGTTAATCAAACGTTTGGGATTACCTATATATTCAAGAGTGAAATGTTCCCAAATCACACTGGTTAAATCTTTAGGTTGTTTCTTGGCATTTCCAGGCTCCTTATTAGCAGGAGCAACTGCAACATCAACATTAGCAACATCAGCATTAACATCACTAGCAACATCAACAGGAGGAGCACCCTGAATTTCAGGTTGCCCTTCCTTTGTCCCTGCTAGTGAATTAGGCATCTGTTGCAAATTTTCAATAGACAGTAAACAAAATCCACTATCAGATTCAGTCCATAATTAATAGATTAATTTCAAAATAAACCAAGTGTCAAGTTGTGTTAAGTATTACCTTTTTCTGGTTTAGCTTGATAGTAACACAGACAGAATCATAATCACAAACAAAATTAACCAACTGATTACTCATATTTAGTCAATAAAGTTTAAAACTTCCACCACATTTAAAGTAGCTGAATCTTCACAACAGTGATAATATGCAAAAGGAAATACAATAAATAGTATTACTATTTCAATGAAACAAAAAAATAACAAAAGAACAGAATAATGAAATGAACAAAAGAAAAGTAAAAAAATAAAGAAACACACACACACACCTTCGAATCTGTCGGTAAATAGTACGATTCGAACAAAAAAAAAACAGTCAAACTAGAGAGATCTAGCCTTAACACCTCCATGCAAAACCACTAAACAATTAGTAACCACTCAAAAATCAAAATAGGAAATAAACAATAATCGAAAAAATAACAAAACAAACTGAAGATTTAAAGGATTAAATACCTTTGTTTACATTCTTTAACCCTGGAAGAAACAAACAACAAGAAAACGCCATAAAGAAAACTAGATTTGAGAAACAGAGACTCTATTATAGGTAAGAAGATGGTAGATAAAGCCAGGAGGAGGAGGGTGGAGGTTGCAGCGGTGATTTTAGGGTTAGAAAATTAGGCTTTTTAGTGAGAAGGCAGAGAGAATAGAAAGAGAGAGAGAAAGTAGAAGAACGACTAGGGGGGAAGGGTTAATAGATTAGGGTTTTTTTTGCTAAAGAATGTATATATAGAATGGTAAAACGACGTAGTATTAGGTATGTATAAAATGATGTCATTTATACCGTGATAAATCAGTTCGGTTTGGTTTTTAATTTCTATTTACTTTACCGTAAACTGTTTACCGGTTCAACCGAACCCTTTTTACCGCCAGTTATTTTATTTTTACGGTTAGGTTCGGTTAGCAAGAAAACCCCCCAATTCGGTCGGTATGAACAGTACGGTAGGTTTTTACACAGGCCTACCTAGACTTTAGTTTTACTTATTTTTGAGTTCTATAAAGGAAAACAACCAGGAACATATCCTATAATATGACATGGTGAAGCCATGTTCAGAACTGTGTTCTGTCAAGAATTTCCAAAATTTTTTTAACTTAAAAATTACATAACTCTTTCATACAATATCTATTTTTAACGTTCTTTATATTGTTTTGTCCTCCTTCATTAAAGTCAATTCCATCTTTTTTTCAAAAAATAGTATTGTTTTTGTGACTTTCAAAAATACCGGTAAATAGACGTGATATATAGTTAATTTCATATTGATTTTATGTTGATTTATGTTAATTTTTTTATGTTAAGTTTGTTATAGCGAATTTTTATATTAATTTCATGTTGATTTCATATTGATTTTATGTTAACTTAAAATTAACACCGATATTTTTATAAATATTTTTTAAAAATGGTATTTTTATAAATATTTATTCAGAACGGTATTTAAGTGAAAAACCCATGAAATATATGGTAATAATAAATTAAAGTATAAATAAAAAAAATAAAATGAAAAAGAAAAAATAAAAATAAAGTTTCAAAAAATATATGTATAAATAAATGAAATATAAACTTAGAACTAAATTGAATAATAATAAGTTTGTAGGCTATTTTAGTTATTATGGAAAAGAAAAAAAGGTTGATTTAGTACCCAGTGGATCTATTTGTCCATTTTTGCACAAGTTTATGAACTCAATTGTTGATTTTTTTTGAAATCGGGCTATTTGACCTTTTGTTACAAGTTTAGGGACCGGGATGAACCTTTCTTCTATAAAAAACAGATAAACATGAATACTTTGAAGAGTAAACCCCGACCAAAGGCAAACAGGTCTATTTTTGGTTGGGTGTAGGTAGTGATTATAGCCTCATTACTTGGCATGGTGCAAATATGGACTAGGAGAGCATTGACAAAAGGATTGGATGTGGAAACAAGCTCTCCCTCATAATACCTTTCCCCTTAACTAGAGCAAACCATAGAACGCATGTCCTCCACAAACATCCTTGATATCTCTTCCACAATGACAAGAGAGGGATTAAAGGCCTTCGGAGGTTTTAGAGCCAACTCCAACTTGAATAATTAACAACTTTATTTTGGGTTTGATTGGAAATGGCATTTTGAGGATCTATAACCAAGTCAACACTAGAAAAACTCACAACTTTACCCCCTTATCCCTTCTTCGAGCCATGGTTTTAGCCATTCTCCACTTCCACTCTTCCTTTACAAAGAATATAGTAAATATTAAAGAAACAAGTAAAACTCAAACTTAAAAACAAAATAAACACTTAAGCATGCAATAACCTAACAACGGTTAGTATCTAACCTACGACAGTGATTACAATACCTTTGAATCTTTGTTGCAGGGTGGTGAAAGTTAGTTAGGGGTCAGCTTTAGTAGAAAATCTCATATTCCAAGAGGTGGGAGGACCCTTCCAACCATAATGAAAATAAAGCAAGAAAAAAAATCACCTTTCCAGTTATGATATTTTATTAGTATAAATGTTGACCTTCCTCCTTTGATAAAAATATAAGTGAACCCTATTTCGTCGTAGCTGGAAAAAGCCTTAAACACACCTGGGGTAGGGGTCATATAACACTCTTTTCATGAAAGTGGAAATTTAAAAACAAGAGTAATAGCATTAGGAATAGCTTGAAAAAAAGGCAAAGGAAGTTGTTAACCCCTAATTTTGCACCCTAGAACTAGTGTGAACGAGCGAAAACCCGATAATGAAAACCACATTTGTACTTCACCATCGAGATAAGATTCATACTACCTAAGATCAATTGTTAGAAATTTGGACTTAATTTCCTCCCATTTTCCCCATATTTTCACATTTTAGACTCATTTCTCACCCAATTTTCTACACAAAAAGTTATAATCCCATCCTCTCAGCCCAATGTAGCGAATCAGCTACAATCCTCCCAGCCTAGTGTAGTTGATCGGCTACGCTAAGCTGGGAGGATGACCTTACAACTTTTTCTGTAAAAAATTGTAGCCGATCAGCTGCACTAGGGTATTAGATCGCCTCGTAGCTTCTCCCACTAATTTGGATAGATCTCTTCTGGTCTAGATGGACATAACTAGGTCTGGCCGGTCCTAATCAGATACGGATAGATCTCTTTTTGTCTTCTTCTCCTCTTAAATAGACAAGGAATTCACCATGACATCCTCATGTCTCCTGAATCAACAAGCAACTTTATACCAGCCAAAACAACTCATTTTTTACTAACCACACTCTCTGTTTAACCTAATTCTCTCTACTACATCCCTTCTCTAAAAACAAACACAAAAACACCCAAAAAACTAAAAATTAAAGATCAAAACATTCGCCGAGGGGTAACCCAAGAACACTAAAAACACAAATTAGCCTAACCACCCCACTTTAACCCATCAAAACTCACTCATACTAACTCTAAAACTTTTATTTATTTTCTTAAACCTCTAAACCTACATCTCTACTACAAAATCAAACAAAAATCTGGTCTAAAACAACTGATTAAGTGGTAGTTTTCTTGATTTTAAAACTCCTCAAACAAATTGAGGTATGACGGTTTACACTGCTCCGTCAGTTCTACAAATTTATTTTTGTCTTTTTACACTGTTTGGTCTATCTATTTGCTGCTACCGGAATCCAGAAGCTCAAATCAATTGAGTTGTAGCCGATCGGCTGTTGTTATAACCGATTGGCTACACTTAGCTAAGGGAAAGCTCCCAGCTTTTGTGCCAGTTTTACATTTAAACCATTTTCAGCAGTTTAAATGTTTCAATTTGCTAAATCCAAAAACTATTTGTTTCACAAAATTTTCAGGTCATTACATCGAGATAAAGGAACTCCAGACACTAAGATAAGCAATCACTTAAGTTCTAACTAGAAAACCAAGAGAGAATGCCAGCTGAAGCCGTCTAATCTATAAACTAATGAGTAAGGAAGGATCCTTCAAGCTTTGAAGAAACAAACAAGAATATCTAGGCTCGGCCCCTATCCTCTAGTATTAGTTATGGGAACGACTCTTTTCAATTGGCATTCTTGATCCTTATTGAAAAAAGAAAACTAGTAAACTTTGCAGTTAGAACCTAGTAGGTAGCTATGGCGGGGCAAGATTTCTTCAACCAACAAGCAAGAAAGATGAGAAAAGAAACTAATTAACTGATTGAATGGTACTACTTGCAGCGTAAAAAAGTTCTTACTCAATGGCATAAGCAGAAGTAAAAGCATTAGCATACAAGATAGATGCCATGGATTGCTCGGCAGTAGATAATGAAAAGACCGACGTTACAGTAGGATGCCAATCAAAATCTCTTATTGTTAGGAACAAATGGCTTTATGGAACACTTTGATACATGCAAGAGCCCCAAAAAAAGGCCTTAAGGCTTTCCTTCTTAGATGCCTGTTATCAGGTTCACACTTGAAGTCAATTCATTCTCTTTGGTTGAGGTCAATCTTTCCTTATGCTATAAAATTTGTTTAAAATGTACTTAATTAAATGTTTTTAATGTATGATTTATTTCCTAGTTTGCATATTAAAATATTAGTTGGGTTGTTAAGTATGCTAGTTAATTACATGATTAAAAAATGTTAGTTGCATGTTATTATGTTTTGGTTATGTTAATTAACATCCATGGCATTTAATTGTGTGTTAAAGTGTGTTTTATTTCATGCCATTCGTGTATATTTTCTTTTATTTCAGTTTTTCCCAAATTCTAAACCCATTCCAAGGCGGCCAAATCCGAAGGAGATATAGTTAGTTGATGTAAATATAAATTAGTATAGTTTTATTTCCTTGTATTTTATTATTTATTTTTTTGGGTTTGTATTATTATTATTTATTAAAATTTGTAATAGGTAGATTATTAACTTTTGGGCCTAAAAACTCAAAATCCCATTTAGAACCCAATTAGGTTCATGGGTCCAACGCCCAAAAACCCATTTCCTTTTTGTATGTTCTATATGCATACTACCATCTCACAATCTCCCCCTTTCTTTATTTTTATTAATTATTTCTTATTTATCGCCATGCTTCCCTCCTAATTTGTTTTCTAAATGCATAATATCCATTTTTGACCTCCTAAACTATTCTCTTACCTTTCATAATATGTTTATGTGTTCTTCCCTTTTCACATGGTTCTATATGCATGTCCCCTATTCTTTTTTTCCCTTTCTTCAAATGCTATCTATTTATTTATTTATTTCTATATTCACATGCTTTACTGCTTTCTTATACTTGGACCTTTTGGTCGATACATGTCATGTTTGCTAGATGTATGCTCATTTAGGTTGTTTTGAGGCTACACCTTATCGCAGGAATCTCCCTACAAGTTATGGCTTATTCTTAGAAACTCTCGAGTGGGTGTGGTGGCATCCTTTGGGGCCTGACCATTGTACCATTTTTCCGGTTAGTAAACTGGGTGGCGACTCCACATTTCATTCGAGAGTTCTTAATTTGGTTATTACATATTGCCTCAGAGCTCTTCTCAATGACATTAACGGCCTATTACATGGTCAATTTTGTTTATGTCGAGAGTTGAGTTAGCGGGATTCGCATCCTGTTCTGTAGCTCATCTTTTTGCTTGATTCTCACCAGGTCTCAGGACGGGACACTAATAGATGGTGACTCCACTGGGGACGTATTTTTGTATTAAGAGTACGCCATTACTTGACGATTGATTTTTAATGGTGAATGTAGCTTATTTACTACTTTCTAGCATATCATCGACCTTAGACTTTTACCAAAATCCCTTTTTACTCATGTTGGATCGGTCACTGTACGTTAAGGGTTTACCACTGCTTTGATCAGTTCAACATCGTGTAGCATTTGTTGTTTGGGCTACATTTGGTTTTGTTGTGGACCGAGAGCCTTCTACTTGAGTCGACTTAACCCACATATTGTAGCTTAGTAACTGCCCTCTAGGATATCCCAATTATGTGTGATCTTTATTATTTGAGTTTATTTCCTTTTGATCAATAAGCAATTGGACTGGACATTGTTTATTTGCTTTGCTTGCTATATACTTTGCTCGTTTGCACATGCATATTATCCATGTCACACCACATACTATCGTATCATGCATTTACATCCACGTATGTCATAATTAGATGTAGGTATTCCCTCCATACCATCTTGTATCATATAGCTTTATATAGGCATCATACTGCCAAAATTTTGCTTGAATCGTATGTCATATTCTTGTGTGCTTATATATTTTAGGATAGTCATGCGTACTCGCATGTCATTTATCCTTGCATGTTATTATGTTATCCTTTTAGTTAGTAATCATTACATGTCGTCACATTTCACCATGTATCTATCATGCCCATTTCAAATGTCATTCACATGCGATTTTTCATGCCTTATTTTGATTTTATTAAATTTTATGCCTTTCCCTTCAATTAGACTTTGTGCTACCGTTGTCAAATCTTGATCTGTTTTCTGAAAAACGTTTGTATTCATGTGCTTATCGATCAAACGTAGCCTCAAATACCAAAGATTAATTTAGTTGCACTTACTTACGAGTAAAGTCTGAATCTACTTGCTTAGGTTAGCAAGTAGTTTAACAGCCACATTTTAGGGAGAAAGACGACCTCAAGAAGTCATAAGGTTCAAAGGGGGGAGTTATGAGGAAGTAATTTGTGCTTTGATTTTCCTACTTGAGTTTTTTATTTTATGCATTGCATATAGGTGCATATTATTCATTTATTCTTTTCACTAACCACATTTTCTGACAGCCACACGCATTCTACATTCTTAATAATATGAGCATGAATTTATTTTAGGACATTGAATCTAATGGGTCATTGATTTATCGAGTTCAGACCTAGAGATTCAATATAGCTCCTATAACAAGAAGCGCTAGAACCAGGGGTAGCTCAGAAGAGATAAGAGTAACAGAAAGATTTCATTTAGGAGGCCATGAAAGAGGTCAAAACCAATTTGGAAGCTTCAATGGCCAAGAAGATGGATGAACTTTTTCTTAGATTTGGGGGTGTGCCTAGGACTCCGACTCAAGATGGTGCAACAAACTCTGGTACTGCTACTCAAAATCCTACTATTCCTTTAGTAGATGTGTTTGAATTGGTTACCAAAGTTCCGATTCACAATGATTCTCCAGTGTAAACTCCTACATCTAAGCCAAATTGGGCCTAGGATATAAAAACCAAGGTCAACTCAGAGTTTGACAAGATAAATACTATGATGCATGATCAAGGCCTTCGGAAAACATTCAACATGTATGATTTTGCCCTTGAGGAACTAGAGATAACTTCATTCAAGAGGCCCAAGATGGTAAAGTACGCTGGTACAAGTGAACTCGAAATCCATTTGAGTATATTTGCTATTCACATGAGAGGTGTTGAAGCTTCCCCAAAATAGAAGATGGATGCATTCATGCTCACATTAGAAAGTGTTGCTTTAGCTTGGTACTACATATTGGATTCAAAAAATAAAGGCGATTAGAATACCACTTGTGATTCTATAATGAGACAGTTTGGATACAACTCTCATATCGAGGTCACTCTAATGGATCTGGAGTTAAGTAAATAGAAGCCCAATGAGTCTTTCACTGATTACTTTACCAGATGGATGGCCAAAGATACTCAACTAAGGAACATGCCTACAGAGAAAGACTTAATCATAAAATGCTCGAAGGTGGTTCTTCAAACATTAGTGACCCAATTAGATTCAACTCATACAATGACTGGAATAACACTTTCCAAGCTGGACTAGCAGTTTGAAAAGTATAAGACAAGCAAGAGAAGCACCGATTGAGGGAGTGGAAGTTGTCCAAATAACAATCATGACTCAAGAAGCGCCTCATCCGGAGGTGGTGACCAACCCAAGTACGCAAATACCAATATTTGCAACATCAATCAACCTTCTCAATCCTACCATCGTCTACATAAAATTTTTTTCATGTTTAAGACACCTATTTCGAAGGTCTTTGAGAAATTGATGGAGAAGGATTTGATTGCTCCAATTGGATCCATGATGGAACGCTCACCGAGCACTAATAACTTTAACTTTTGTGCTTATAACCAAGTTGAGGGAGCACATGTCACTGATTAATGAGTGAAGTTAAGACATCAGGTCCAAAATCTCATTGACTAAGGCGCTATTCATAATTCTGACTTGCTCTGACATGGAAATCATTTTTGACAATTAAACTCCAGTCGGATTTCAAGAAGTAAAAGCATCAATGAAAATCCCTGAAGATCCACTATATCCTTTATTTTCTTTCCCTAAAACAACTATTGTAGCTTTCATGTCTTTTTATTTTCCTTAAAGTCAACTTCTTGTTTTGAAGTTTGACCATTATTGTAAAACATTTTTAATTATATAGTATTTTCACTTTTCTTCATTCCTGTGTTCATTCTTTATAACTTATGCAAATATTATTGTGTGAAATGTCTCAAAATTCAGTCGATCATAGTAACGGCTTAATTATAATACGACTCAAAGTCATGATCAAATGAGGGGTTACCCAGTTAGCATGATTATACTTGCCTCTGAAGTGAGTGAGAGATTTTTAAAAAAATATTTTTCTTAGGGGTCGGGATACCTAGAAGCTCCAGGAATGCAACAGAAAATGTAAAGCCCTAGAATAATCAAAGTCCACCATTGTCATCAACCAGAAGCCTGCTCACCTAGTTGCCAGGGGCCAAGCCAGTAAAGTCAAAACCTTTTAGGTATCCAGTCTCCTCATAGAATGTACCTGCTAGGTTGAAAATCTGTAACGAGCAGCCAAGGTAAAAGTAAGGGATAATTAAAATGATCCGCTAGATCAAGAAAAAGGATAAAAGTGTTGCAAGGGAGCGGTATAGATAAAAGAATAAGGGTCGAGAGAAAATAGTCAGTTGGAAAACTCGCAAAGGTTTAATTAGCGATAGAAGTAAGGATAATCATTCTAAATGTGTCAATCACTGTATTATCTTTAAGCCATATCATTATGAAAAAAATTTACATTTCAAATATGTCACAAACTCTTATTTGCATGGTTTATAAAACTTACACGTGAATTCTTACAATACATAGAATAAATGATCTTTAAAGGTTCATTAGACAAAACGAAAGTGGTCAATAGGATTCCTTGTAGCAAAATAGATGATTGATGAAATAAAATAAAAAGGGGGGCCGCTGGGTTAAAAACCTGAAAAACAAAAGTGTACCCAGGCCATGGAATGTGAATAATTTGAGGAAATATTATTAGTAGAAGAAAGGCCAATAATGTTGTACATTTTTCCTTTCACCAAGGTTTTATCCCATAGGGTTTTCCTCGGTAAGGTTTTAAAGAGGTAGTATTCTCCCTTCAAAAGATTAATGAAAGGAAGTTTCAATCATTCATGTGTTTAAAGGTCAAAGGAGTGTATCAATATAATAAAAAAACTGAAAAAGCTGAGGAGAGCTTTGGTTTCAAAAGATACGAAGTTCTTCTAAAAATTAATAAGCCTAAAAAAGTATTTAATCAAATGTTTGACATAAAACAAAACCTAAAAAGTCGAGGAGAGCTTGGGTTTCAAAAGATGTGGAGTTCATCTAAAAATTAATAAGCCTAAAAATGTATTTAATCAAATGCTTGGCATAAAAGGAAACCTAAAAAGCCCGAGGAGAGCTTTAGTTTCAAAAGATGCAAAGTTCATCTAAAAATTGATAAGCCTAAAAAAATATTTAATCAAATGCTTGGCGTAAAAATAAAACCTAAAAGGCCAAGGAGAG
>CANXYA010044281.1:0-11443 GCA_948193465.1 Acalypha hispida
AATCTTATAATGAGTATTAATTATGTAAAATCAATCTCAAATAGCTGAAAAGTCAAAAGATGATTCAAAGGCACTAAGTTTGAGCAGATCTATAAGTTATTAAATCAATATAAGTTATTAAATCAATCAAAAATAAAAGAAACAGTAATATTTACCACGTACTGTATGCGATTAGATTCTACAAAAGAAAATACCTGAAATTCTGATGTTGCCATTGCTGGAAAATGGAAAGCGGTAAACAGAGAAGGTCTTGAAATTATAATAATGAAGAAGGTCAGGAAGAAGAAATGGAGATTCGCGTTTATGGGTTGAGCTAACAAAATCAGGCTTTTCTTGAGGCTGGGCTTATTAGTTATGACGACCCAACTCCTTTGTCATTAATAATATAACCATTGGAAAATTTATATTTCCACGGTTTATCCGACCACACTACAATTATAGACGCGAACCCTTCGGCTACCGTACATAGACTCGGCTCGCATAAAGACTCCTAAATACATCTGGATGCCCCCTCATTACGATGTTTTAATTGTGGTTTTAATAATTTATTTTTCGAAAAATATGAATTTTTTTAAAAAAATTATACATATATAATTCATATTTTAAAATTTTAAAAGAGACTGAAGCTAGAATTTAATAAAAATATATGTATATAATTTTAAAAACTTAAAAATTAAAGAGAGTTACGAGAGACTGAAGCTAGTAAAGAGAGCTATGAGTTATAAACCGATGATTTTAAGTGAATTTAAAAAGAGACAATTAATTAATTGAACTTTACAACTTATAAAATTTAAATCTACGTGTGTGTATATTACTTTCTCTAAAGTTTATAGATTTGCAAGTCAAAATAAATAGATAAAATAGATTTTTATTCCAAATCTAAAAATATGTAGAAATTTTATTTCTCTTGAATTGTTCGTCTAAAATAGTTTTCTGAGTTTAAAATTTCCCTAAATTCTTTAATTCTGTTATTGATTTCACGCACTACCATTTTATATTTATCTATGTATTTCCTATTATGCTATTATATATGAATAATTTTAGAAGAGACATTTTTCATTATTCTTTTCGTATTTTGTGTGAACTGAAATGATTTTCAATTTATTAAAAAAAATTATTAACATAATCGTAAATCTTCAAGGAGAAGGATTACTTTTTTTTTTTATATATATATAGGTATTAAATCACTGAAGTATCTTAGACCCACTTTCTACAGTTATTCAGATTAATCTTCAGCCGAGAGACACTCCACTCTCTCTTGATGGGGTGGGACTCGAACTCGAAACCTCTTAGAAGTGCAACGTTTAGTACTAATAGTTTTACCACTAAATCAAGATCCCATTGGTGGTTAGAAGGATTGCTTAATTAAGCCATATGATTATTTTTAACACCTTGTTAGCTTCATATAAAATAGGTTAGGATTGATAATCCATGGGATTATTAAACCATGGGGATTAATTAATACCACCTCCCCCTCTATTCTTAATTTTGACATCCTTGGTAGGTTTTAGCTATTTTTATAGTTTTCTATTATTTTTTTCAAAATATCCTTTCATTATTTAATTATATCTTTTTTCACTAATGTTTAAAATAAAAATAAATTATTTTTATATACTTACTTTTGGTTAATAAAAATAAATTATTTTTATATATTTATATTTAATTAGTAATAATTTTTATATTTTTTAATATTTATAGTTAAAAGCATAAAATTTGTAATCTTTTATATCTATTTTTTTTTAATTTTTATAAAATAAATATTTTTAAAACAATTTATAGTTCAGTTATAAAATAAAAATATCGAAATATATATTATAAAACTATATATAAAAATATACTAGTTAAAGAACATTTAGGTAATTTACTCGATTCAGTTATTTAATGCAATTGTTAATTTAAACAATGGATTATAAGGTTAGGACTAATTAGCACCATGACTAATAGTTTTTAACCAAATAAGGTACTTTATTAATGATCTTATACTTAATTAATCATGGAATTAAAATTAATTCATAGAATTAATCCATGAACCAAATAACCCCTAAGTACATTATGAAATTGGTAAAAAAAACTATTAAGCTATTTATCCATCCATATCACACATCTAAGACTCTTCCCTTGAAGAAGCAATTCAAAGGCTTTATTAATGTCTTTAAAGCTCACTTCATGTGTTATGAACTCCTCCAAATTTAGCTCCTGCAAAACATCATAATATATTCCTTCAATTTACTTTCTAGTTTGTATGAAATATTGAATTATATCATCCCTTGTATAATGTACAATACCCACCTTGTGAAGGTATTTGTTGGCCAAAATTGGAATATCTAATTTGGGTTTTAAACCTCCAAAATATGCGCCACTCACACTTCTGCCTCTAAGCATTTCAATAGGGTTCACACTGATTTCTGCTCCGTGCGTTTCAACCCCAACAATCACGGTTTTCCCTCCCTGAAATCACCAACTCAAGGAGTCGTTAGTTCGACTTTTATTCCATACTACCGCCATAAAAGTGATTTTGATTAAGCAATCACCTCTCGGCTGCTTCTGAAAGCATCAGTCATTAATGATGCTAATCCAATGCACTCAAAGCAATAATCAGCACCTCCATCTGTCATTTCCTTAATTATCTGTTCATTTACAATCAACTCATTAAAACTTGTCCCAACCAAATTGACATGTCTTTTAGGTTCAAACTCTTTCGTTTATGGTATGTCCCAAGCAAATGGACAACTCTTAGGCACTGTTTGTTTCATGGAATGGAATGAAATACCGTTGGAGTTTTGAGACGAAAAATATCTTATATTTTTCATATAAATTATATTTTTTTTTATATAATAAATTTTTAGAGTTACAATTCTTTCAATTCATAAAATACTCATTTTTTACGACATAGAAAAAATTGCTATTCTGAAGATCATGGAATAGCTTATTCCATTCAATTCCACCAACCAAACAATGCCTTATAGTGTCTCCTAAGAAAATTGAGTTTCTTAATGTCAGCTTCTTTGAATATTTATGATAGAAACTGAACTAATTTTCAAACACTTCCATTTACTAATTACCTGACTGACAGGCTTTACTCCACAGGTTGAAGGATTGATGAAATCAGTTATCCCAAACTTTTTTCCTGCCATAATGTACGAAATTAATTACACTTGGAAATATACAAAGAGAAACATTATGTTAGATCAAATTCAGAACAATCATTTTGTTGTATATTATACCAATTTCAAACTTTTCGGGATTCAAATCGACACCAATGATCTTGGATGCCCCTCTCAATCTAGCCCCTTCTGCAACCTGAAATCGTTACACAGAATGTTGATGAACAAAACACAACATATATAGCTCATCTTCTTGATCCGATCTTTTAAAAAAAAATTAAAAATGAATATTATGTGCGAAATGAAGAATATAGAGATGATTAAAAGAAATACAATACCGCGAGTCCCACAGCTCCTAAACCAAAGATAGAGACTGTGGATCCCTCCTCAACTCCTGCCACCTTCCATGCTGCCCCAATTCCTGTTCTTCACACAGATAATTAATGTACATGTTTGCTTCATATGCAATACTACCAATGACTCAAAAACATGTGAAAGTTTATATGAAACAGCATATCATCAATAGATATAATTGTTCATCATATTGTTAAGTGTATATTTTAGGATCACTCACCCGTTGAAACTCCACAGCTTAACAAACAGGCCTTATCAGCTGGAATATCAGGGCTAATCTTCACCACATTTACAACATCCACCACTGTGTACTCACTAAAACTAGAGACTGCGAAGAAATGATGCAAGATTTCCCCTCTCTTGTCTCTAAATCTGCTAGTTCCGTCCCTAGGCAGACCAAAAAAATAAGTAGTTGCATCAAATTTGGAGCACATGTTGCTCCTGGATGACTTGCAATCTCTGCATTCCTCGCAATTCGGATTGAAAATAGGCAACACCATGTCCCCTTCCTTCACTTGTTCAACAGATTCCCCCACACTCTCCACAATTCTAACACCAATACCATAACCAAATATCAACATGATTATTTGCAATCATTCTCTATAAAAATAATTTCAGAATGAATATGAGCTAATTTACCCAACAGCCTCGTGCCCAAAAATTCTTGGAAAAGCTGAAACAGGTCCCTTTTCAGAAGTCAAAAGATCAATACATGTTAAAAATGAGTCTGTTCCAATAGAATTGAGGAATAAATTAATTGGAAAATAGAAAAGGAAACTTACAGGATTCATTTTCCAGAATGAAATATCACTATGACAAAGAGAAGTGCAAAGAATCTTGATGCGTACTTCCCAAGCTTTTGGTGGGTGGACTTCGATCTCTTCTATCATTAACGACTCTCCAGGGTTTCGGCATATTGCAGCTGTTTTGATTCAGAATAATGCAAAACAAAAGTTAACAGCAAATTCTAGTACAATAATATAATTGTATGATCAGATCAAAATATTTGTATGAACAACCTTTGCATCTTATAGCCTTTCCTGTTGTAGATGATTCAATAGGATTGCTTGCCATGATTAATAAAACACAAATCTTCTCTGTTAATTATATATAAAAAGTAAAAAAGAAGAACAAGGATAGGAGACTTTTCCCTAGTTTTTTTTTTTTTTATCGTTGTTTCTGTGTCATTTATCCTGAATATGCATATGCTTTTATAGATGCACCAAGTCAAAGAACTCCGTGAAATAATAAATTGGTGAATTCTGGCCAAATAAATAATTGAAAATTTTAGCATTAATTTTTAAAGACGCAGTGTGTATGCATATAGAATACGTCTAAAAAATTGATCAAGCGGGCAAAAGAAATAGTATAATTTGGGGTGATTTTAAATTAAAATTAAAATTTTTTTAGACAGAGTAGTGTCTATTAGTAATGAAAAGCGTACTAAATATTTATATATATATTAGCCGGTTATAACAATAATGTTAAAGGATTTATTTACAGATGAAAACGGACTCGCAGCCTGTCCTCCAACCAAATTTCTTTTTCTATACAATTCGGTTCCTAATATAAAATGGTTCATAACAAATTAAAATATATATTTATTTTATTTTTATTGGTTAATTATAATTTTAATATGTTTGTTGCAAAATTTTAAAATGTTAATTATGTATTTGATGTGACTATTGATATACTATATGTTATTTTGACTTTATCTTCTCCAACCGGTTAGAAAATTTCCGGTTTGGTTTGTTGAAGATAAATTAATCTTAATACATGATTAAAAAAAATCCGAACAGATTTTGAATATTCTTCTGCGCCAAGTCAACTAGACAACACAGAGGCAACAACCCAACTAATGTTCATAAAATATCCTCAAGAGTCAAGTCAACTCTTTAGTTATTTAAATACATATATCCCTTATCATAAAAGTTTTATAATCCTTAGATTCCGAACAACAATTCTGTTGAAGCTTGAATTACTAATTTCTTCAAAATAATTCACTACAGTTCAAGACTTTCTTTCTTGATTGCACCCTTAGCAATGTCCAAATTCATATCAAGTACATGAGAAATCACCCGCTAATTCGAAGAGAAATTATATTGAGTGGCGGTGTTAGTGATGTGAAATAATGTTAAAAGAAATTAAGTAGGTTTTGTTGAGAAATGATGAAAAAGAATGTGTAAAAGTGGTACTACAGGTGTGACTGTTCATTTTTGTGCGTAGAGATTTTTAGTTTAGAGAAGTGATAAGATATAATTTCTCTAATTTCAAATTGTTATATTAATTATATATAAAATTTCACTTCAACAAAACTTTAAAAAAAATAACACATGAACAAAAAAAAAAATATTTCCCCAGTCTCACATCTTATTTTAAAGCCAAATAATATATAATTTTTGTTTTATTCCGTTCCAAAATTATAATTCAATTTTTGCTAATTTTTAATTAAAATTATCTCAAAAATAAACTATAATTTTGTAACAAAGTAAAAAAAAAATCAATTTCAAACGTAAAGTTCAAGAATTTATAATTTGATTTTTTAAGAATAAATTATTAAGTTCATCAAAAGATTATTCTCATTTTGAATGATTTTATGAATCATGAGATAAGCAATGTCAACTGAATTTTTTAATTTTTTTGACATGTTTTCAGTTTCATGCCCCAACATTTGTTTAGCATGCGAGGAATGTTTCGCTAACTAATCTGTTTCACTTCCCTAACTATAGGGTAATATACTAACACTCTCTTAATTCGGGATCAAAAATTTAAAAAACCACAATAACAATAATTTGGAAAAATAATAATTTTATATTTACAAAAAAAAAATCTTAAATACTTGGATAGAGTTCTCAAATAGAAATGTTATGTTAGTTAATGTAAAATTTTTCTTACCAAAATAAGCATATGGGGATATATGTGTTACGTTGAAACAAACTTTTTATTTATTCTAGTCCGCAAAAAAGTTCAGTGAACAATACTTCTTGCTGTCTTTGTCCCAATAAAATAGTTCAATTTAAAAAAGTAACAAAAATAACATCAATCATTAAAATTAATTATTACCTTTCATATTTACTAAAATATCACTAATTTTTATTTTTTTCTTTTAATTTTAAACATAAAATAGGGATAATTTTGATAATTACTTCATTAACTATCACTAACCACCTCTAACTACTTACTGAACAAGAAAATTGAACTATTTTTTGGGACGCCAAAAAAGGAAATCTGAACTATTTTTTTGGGACGGAGGTAGTATAATTTTGTAAAACAAAATTTTATCTTTGACTATTTATTGTTTTATTGAAATATTTTATTCTTTTAAGTCAATAAATATATTATTATTAAGAAATGAATATTTTTTCGTCTCAAAAGAATATATGATTGAGCTGTTTTTTAATTTAAAAATGATTTAAATTGAATTTTTTTGATCGGAGACGACGGAGACAATAATAATTTTGGGAATAATATTGATGGCATTGTTGTTGTTAAAGTTTAATGAAACGTGATCCACATTATCGAAGAAACTACAATTACAATTACATCCAAATCACACATCTGAGACTCTTCCCTTGAAGTAGCAATTCAAAGGCCTTATTAATGTCTTTAAAGCTCACTTCATGCGTTATAAACCCCTCCAAATTTAGCTCCTGCAAAACACCATAAATATAATATATGCCTTCAATTTACTTTCAATACATTAAATATGGAACTGTACAATGTTCTGAAAATTGTCGCAATTCGTACTCACCTTGTCAAGGTATTTCTAACCAAACTTGGAATATCTGATTTGGGTTTTAAACCTACAAAATATGCGCCACTTACAATTCTGCCTGTCAGCAATTCTATGGGGCTCAAGCTCATGTGTGACCCGTGCATTTCAACTCCTACAATCACTGTTTTTCCTCCCTGAAATCACCAACTTAATTAATTGATTCTCTCTTAAAATGTAGCAAATTCAACACAAGGTTTTGAGTTAATTTGTATACTAATCCAATGCACTCGAAGCAATAATCAGCACCTCCATCTGTCATTTCCTTTATTATCTGTTCATTTACGTACAATTAATTCATTAAAACTTGTCCCGACCAAATTGACAAGTCTTTTAGATTCTAACTCTCCCATTTTTATGGATGTTCCAAGCAAATGAACAACTCTAATGGTGTTACAATATTCTTCGGATTACTTATATTTTAAGTAAATTGAGTTACTTAATGTCAATTTCTTTGAATATTTATGCACAGGTAGTTTCGCATTTCCTTCAAACACTTCCATTTACGAATTACCTGACTGACAGGCTTTTCTCCACAGGTTGAAGGATTGATGAAATCAGTAGTCCCACAGCTCCTAAGCCATAGATAGCGACTGTGGATCCCTCCTCAACTGCTGCCACCTTCCATGCTGCCCCAATCCCTGTAATTTTAACACAGATGCTCAATTATTTTACTTTTATCAAATTATCAAACAAGATTCATATTTTTTTCAAATATCAAATATGACCTTCAACTCAAAATTAATTGGTTCTATAATTGTAAGATTTCTATTTCTATTTTGATCATTATATATGGTCTACTAGTGCAAGTATTTTAATCCAGTTTGTAATTTCTTGATGATAAATTTAAATGTTACTTTAAATTAAACTATGTATCAAATATGAATATTTTAATTTGTTGAATAAAAACAACAAATCATATAATAATAAAAGTGGTCCAGGTAAATTGTCATTACTCGAATCCTACGTGTATATTTTAGGATCACTCACCCAACTTAACAAGCAAGCCTTATCAACTGGAATATCAGAGCTAATCTTCACAATATTTGCAAAATCCACCACTGAGTATTCACTAAAACTCAAGACTGTCAAGAATAGGTGCAAAATTTCTCCATTCTTGTCTCTAAATCTGCTAGTTCCATCTCTAGGCATGCCAAAGAAAGATTTAGTTGCATTAAATTTGAAGCACATGTTGCTCCTGGTTGACTTGTAAAATAAAAAACTTTTGTTAAAAAAAAAAAACAAAATACTTGTAAATTTTTTTTTGAAAGTTAAAAATACTTGTAAATTTATACAATCATGTAAAGAAAAATTCGTTAAAATTATTTCTTAAAGTATTTTCTTATAAAAATATACATTCGTATAAATTAAAAATATATATAAGTTTTAAAAAAACACTACATTTACTTTAGTCTTTATTTAATAATTAACAAACTTAAACTTAAAATTATTTATTGACTTGTCTATCAATTAAATTTTAAAAAATAAATACCTTTTAAATGTAATTTTTTAATAAAACTAGTTCGTTCGCCTGCGCGCGATGCGCATCCAATTTTAAAATCTTCAACTGTAATTTAATATAAAAAATTGATGATTTATTTTTATTTTTTTATAATTAAAAATGATGATTTGTAGATATTTACATTCAAAAATAAATATATTTATTAAACAACAACAATTTAATATAAAGTAATGGAGTATAAAATATGTATATGATTGTGTTTAGAAGTTTATTTTATGAAAAATAAATTATCTATATTATTTTTATTACTATATTTAGATGTTAATTTTTTTAAAATAGTTAATTTTATATCTTTAATTTTTAAATTAATAATCTATATTATTTTTATCATCATCTTTACATATTTAATTTTAAATTAATTATCTATATTGTTTTTAATTTTTTAACCTAAAAAAAATATCTTTAGATATTATTTTTATCATTATCTTTAAATATTTGTTTTTAAAATTAAATATCTTTATTAATTTTAAAATTATCTAAAACTTGACCCTCCTAAGAAGATATTAGCCCAAATTGAGTTTGACAAAATTCGACTGGAAAATTAGTGAGTAGAGCAAAGATATTATAATTTGATCACTTACATTTCGATTAGTTACCATCCGATCCTAATTGACTTTATCATTTCAATCAACTCTAATAAAGTTCGTTTCTACGATTTTTAAATTAATCATTCAACAATCATCAAAATTTAAAGATCCCACCAAGTTTTACAATAATAATTGTCAACTAAATCAAGCACAGTCAAAACTCTATTTTCTTTCAACTCAACTACATATGCAAATGCAACCACATTTCAACAACTAAAATCACAAATACAATAAAAGTTTCTTTTCCACACCATTACTTCACTCTTTGAATTCCAAACCATCAAAATTCTCAGCTCAATCACAATCATTAATTGGTTACTTTATTAGAATTGTGACCGGTATATAGTGTATGGACACCGTCAACAAAGAAATATATCGCCGTAACACCTTCAACATCGGCTAATTCACTTTCCTCAGTGGCATAAAAAATAATTACAAAATTTACCTGACTTTTTCTTTAATGTCCTGCAAAAAAAATGCTCATAGTAATTTATACATGACAACCATGTTTTTGACATAAACTAAAAAATTTACTGAATTAAAAAAATGGCTTATGAAATACGTATATTAAAAAAGATAGCATTAAAAATAACTATAGATTTATCTGAATTTTTCTTTCATGTTCTGTAAAAAATGCTGCATATAAATTGTTGATAGAAATTTTGCTGTTTAAGAATTAAAAAAGTTTTAAATTTGAATATTAAACTTTCTTACCTTAGTGTTATTTCATCTTTCTAATTTTTTTTAACTAGCGTTTTCCATGTGAAATTAAAGGCTGTGAAATCAAAAACTTTTCATTCTTTGTTTCATTGTGTGAAAGTGGAGGCTCACAATAAGTTTTTCTAAAATAAATATTGTGTGTTTATTCTGAAAATGTAATTTAAAAATTGAAATTAATCTAGTTAAAGATAACATATTATCTAATAATATAATTAGAAAATATTTTAAAATAAGCTACGGATTTTTAATTAAATTTTAAAATTTTGTTTGAAACATTTCCTAAATGAGATGCTGGTCCATAGAAGCATGCCGTGGATTTTTTTTAATAAAATTACTTAAATATAAAACTAACTATGTTAATTAGAGAATAATGAGGTGCATGTCTAATCGAAGAGAATTCATTTAATTAGATTTTCTTTTAGTTTTCCGATTATAATGTAGATATAGATGTATAAAGACTCTATATATATATATATATTACATGTATAAATTAAAGAAGAGGTAAATAATATCTAACTAATTTTAGATAAAATGGGAGTTATCGTATAAACGATTTATAAAAATTAGAGTTATCACATTTTAATTTGAAAAACAAACTAAAATAAAAATAATAGTTTAAAAAGAAGTTGAAATGACATAATTTATAAAAAAAAAAAAAAGGAAAGGGAGTGTTATCACATTTTTTAAAATTTTAAAAATAAGATTTAAAATTAAAAGAGTATTAAAGAAGTTGGGATTTGAGAAATAAGAGTTCCCGTGTTATTATTTGAAGCATACATGAGAATGAGAAGATAATTCCTAGGTGATAGAAAATGTGAACAGTTTATTCATTTCAAATTTTCAAGTTATATGAGAAAGAGATTGCATTGATCAGCAGCCTGAACAAACCATTTGTGCAATAAATTGATACATGTCAAAGGTTGAGTTTTCTTCACACATTCAAGAAGATTACAAATGCACCTTCAAAAAATTATAATCTTACGCTTGAGATGCAATGTGATTTAAATTTCTATAAAAATAATTTCAGATTTAATTATATGAAAAATTATTAGTTACCTAAAACTTACTCAATTTTTGTATATCATCATTAATAGTTTCTATAAATTTCACAAAAGCATGCGGAATAAAATCAACCGAAAAAAAAAGCAAGAGAAATAAAAGCTCACTTAATACATTTAGAGTTATCATCCGACTTGACGGCTTCTCTAAAAATAAAAATAGATAAACTAAACTGAAATGAAATAAAAAAGAATAATAAAGGAAATATTAAAGATTTCACAAAAACATGAAAAACACTAATAAAAAAAATCGAAAGCTCACCTAATTCAATCCAAAATGCTAGATTAATTTGAGATTGCTGTGAAAACAAAAATGAATAAACAAA
>CANXYA010045066.1:0-10207 GCA_948193465.1 Acalypha hispida
CATTAAAATTAGCCCCACTCCCTACATCAAATGAACACAAAAATTTCATTTGAAAAAATCATCACAAACTATTAATTGTACAAAAAAAATAAAACCTATTTATTTTATTTTAAATGCAATGACAATATCGTTACCGGAAAAATAGAGTACACCGTAATTCAAAATAGATAAAAAAAACTTCAAGACTATGAGCTAAGACGCCAAATAAAAATAAGTTCAAGCAATTCTCGCAAATCAATTTATTTCACCGTTTGCTTCCCTCTTAAGGTAACAAAACCTAACATTATCGAAGTTTGGACATAAAAAATAGTACTACTTATTTATATGATTTGTATTAATGTTTAAATCGAAAAATTGAATCTGTTAGATTAATTTGATAAGTGCATTTGATTAATTTATATAGTTTGTTTTAGATAAGATTAATTTATATATTTCTAACAAAATTAGTTTAATTGAAATCTAAAATTAATCATAAATGTTTAATATAATTGATCGGACCGATCAGCCCATTCAGTTTATAAAATGTTAACTAGTATATTTTTTTGATGGATTGTTTTTTTTTTATTCGTCCGAGTCTTTAACTCGAATTACATTCACAACGAGAGATTAGATGTCCGATTATCTCTCTCCTAGTAAAGACGGGATTCGAATTCAGATCTCAACTCTATCTCCAACTATTTAACCAAATGAGCAATCTTATTAGAATTAACTGGTATAGTTATTTTCATTTAACTAATCAACACTAAAATTAAATAATTATATTCTGTTCTAGATTACCTTAATATCATGTAATAAAGATGCTATGCTACCAAAAAAACAGATGCTACCAATTATAATAAGCGGCTAGCTACAATACAAATAAATTAATTCTACAAATCAATAAAACCCAATAATAATTTGGCAAAAGTATTAATAATATAAGTGAGCAAAATGGAAGTACTATCATTCATCATTCATCAATAGATCATCAATCATTCATTCTAATAATTAATACTGTCACATATTTAAACTCATATAAGATAACAGTTATTAATTTAGTAAAGTTAACCCCATTGCCAAAAACAACATTAACAAAAATTTAGTGACTTTCTTTCTGCATTTAAAATTTAGTTGAAAAAAAAAATTAAAAATACATGTTTTTCTATTATTATTATTAGAGAAAGATAATTAATGGAGAAATTTTTTTAATTTTAATTCTCACTAAAAAAACATTTTCTGCACCCACTACTATAAAAATTAAGGAAAAATCATATCTAAATAATTATAATTTTAAAAATTCTATAACGAAAATTAAATAAATGAAATTTAAAATTTCTGAAATTGATGTTCCTTCGCTCTCTTAAATTTCTCATTTATTGCTTTCATTCTAAAACATTAAACTCAGAGTTCTAATGTGCTAATATTAGCAAAGAATTATGTCTAAAAAAGAAAACATTTGTTTGAAAATATGTGATCAAAAGTTTTATAGATTAAATAAAGATTTATAGATTTTGTAGTCAAAAGTTTCTCTTGTACAGAAAAACTTTTCAAAATGCAAAACTCTCTGTAGATTCTTCTTGTCCTTGTAGTACAACACTACTATTCAGTATTCACTAACTAAAAAAATTTAAATAAAACTAAAAAAAAAAGTATAGAACTGTTAATCATAATCAGTTAAAATTATTGAAATTTTTAAAAATATTTGAAACAATTCTTAAAAAATTACATTTTAAAAAATAAACTTGTTACAAGTACAAACGTGAAAAATCAGTTCTTCAAGTCAAAGAATGATGTTTATATTATTTTTGTACCCTAAAAATAAAAAATCCATGAACAAAATTTAAAAGCAAAAAAATATAAAAAAATTAAAAACATAAAACTTAATTAATCATTTCAAAGTAGATCATCAAACTGTACATTGTTGTAGAACAGAAATAGTAAACAAGAAATAAGGTAAAGTACAGTAAAAAAAATAAACATACCCTTTGATTTATGAAGTGATAATCAAATGAAGAAGAAGGAGACGCAACATTATCTGCAATATAAGCTCAAAAAAAAACATATATTTTCTTTTTATTTATTAGTTTCCAGTGATTTTCAGAGAGATTGAGAGAGAAGGAAATGAAGAGAAAAAGAGAGAGTGAAGAAGACATTAAATGACAAAGACTTATATTTATAGATATATATATATATATATATATATTAAGTAAATAAAGATTTTTTTTCCTTTTTAAAATTTTGATTTTTTTACTTTTTTGGTTAATTTTGTATACTTTATAACGTGTGGTTTGGATATATGAAAGCTTTTGTCAGGCTCCTCTATAGTAGCCATTGGGATCCAATTTCAATCTAATCAATTGGAAAGGCTCTTTTCAGTTTAATTCAGGAAAAAGGAAAATCGAAATGATAAAACAAAAATGGAGGACCTCTCCTTGGATCGGCTTTATGTCCTTTTACGTTTGAAAAATGGGAGATTATAGTGTTGTAGATCGAATAGATGGCTAACGTTATTTTATTTTAAATATTATTATTTATTTATGTTTAATATTTATAATAATTTGGCTAATTCTTGCATTATTTATTTCGAGAAAAATAACTTGTTCTAAAAAAATATTTTTTAAGTTTTTTTTTACAAAATATTTTACTAGTAAGTTATTGTTTGTCATTTGTAATAATTATAAAAAAAATTCGAAATTTATTTTATCATAAAATTATTTATTTTCTTTTAATAAAAAATAATTATTTTTTTGTCGAACATCAAACAATTTATTAATAAAAATTAAAAGGTACAAAAAAACTTCAAGGAGATTGCCTTCAAACTCTCCTAATTATTTATAACTCTCTCCGGAACATTTCTATCACCATGACCTACAAATCTATACAGAGCATAGTTTTTGATCCAGCTAATTACATCATTAGTGCTCAAAAAACTTTCCTATACAAGCAACTATTTCTACTACACCAAATGCTATGCACAATAATATCTACTATAAGTCTTTTGAGTTTAGCTAAATTGGTTTTGCACTGCACTTACTTCAATACCATTTAACTAGTTTGTTCCAAGTATTAATTCTTCCAAGGATCAAGTTTTTATCTCGGCAAAACTGCCACACTTCAAAGCTAAACCTGCAAGAAAACAAGCAATGAGAGTCTCTATATCACTACTGCAAGTTTTCTTCAAGGAACATCAACTTTAGTAAGTTTTCTTCAAAGAACATCAACTTTTTAAGTTCATTCTGGGTTTTTCTCTCTTGTTCTCTCAGGTTGCCATCTTGAAGGTTATTTTGAATACATTCCTGCAAGTTAATAAGCTTCTCTTCTTGATTCTTCACTTGAAGGGACAAATCACTATAAACATTTTTATTTAACTTCTTCAACTTAATTTTCACTTATTTGAGCTTACTGACAATTGTATATGCAGCAGTACCATCCACCTGTCTTATCCAAGCATTCTTTACAATATCTAAAAAGTTATGATCATGGACCCAAAAATTTAAAAACTTAAACAATTTCATAGTATAACCACTACTCTCCATAGGGAATACAATAATAGGAGAGTGGTCAGACAACATAAAAGTCAAGGTTAGTGTATGAATACTAGAGAAAACCTCAGCATCTTTCACATTTACCAAACCCCTATCCAACTTCCTCCAAATTTGAGCACTTCCCTCCTGATTATTACTCCAAGTGTAGAAGCATCCTGAAACTCCCAAATCAACTAAATCTAAATCATGTGAAAAGGAGGACATTTCTGCAACATGTCTATCATCTAAAGGGTTACCCCCTACTCTATCATTATCAATGACGACTAAATTCCAACACCCTGTAGCACCTAAGGAACATCAAAAGTATTACCGAACCTCGTAAGGTCTCTCCACATACTTTCTCTACTATTAATGCAATTAAGCCCATAAACCACAGACCAATAAAAGGTGATATTATTTAACACTACCCTGCAAGTAAGAGAATGATCACAACTCTCCTATACATCTAGACTTATTCTATTAACATTATAGAAGACCCATATTCTAACATTCACATTACTATTACATTTATTAGTAAGTAAATTCTAACCAACCAAATTCCATTTATCCCAAATACCCTGAACATTACCATCCCTCACCCCTAGGTTCAAGAATACCTATAGCAACAATCTTATTCTTAGTAATCAGAGATTTTACCTCTGATTATTTAGAGGGGTAATTCAAACCCCTAGTGTTCCAGGTCATCATCATCTTCCTCTGTCAAGAGGCAACTGAGGCCTCTGAACTAGAGTAGAGTACTTCCTTCCTTCTGCACCCTTTACTGTTGATCCATCATTATTAACAACTACTTTGTTTCTTGTGTTATATCCTTACAACTCAACTTGCTTATTCTCAACTTGCTTATTCTTCACGGCCTTCCTAGTTTTCTTTTTCCTGCTAGCACTCATAGAAACTTGAAACCCATCATCTGTGGTCTCCATTTCATTAGCCTTTGAACACCCAACTTCATCATTAAGAGAGGTCCTATCAAGTAATATAGGATCCTAAAGGCTTTTAATAATCTCCACAGCCAATTCAGGCAATTCATCTACATGTACTAGCCTCGACTCCTCCTTCTGATTATTACCATTTCGTTCCACAATCTCCTCCTTCTTGTTTTTAATAATCCACTGCTTAACTAGCTCCCATGCAGTACATTGATATGCTTTATGACCTGCCTTTTTGCAGATATTACACTATTGTGGCTTCCATTCATAAACCACTTTTTGCCAATTCTTTCTCCCGATTCAAGTTCCAGAGTAATAAACTAAGGGAAGAATCCATTTAACTTCATTTTCACCAGCAACCTAGCATATGACAACTTACTTCTCTACTGTGTGCAATGATCAGCATATAGAGGAACTCCTGTTGTACTTCTTATAACACTTAATGCATCCTGGCTCCAAAACACCCACGGTAAATAAGGCAGTTGAATCCAGACTAGAACTGATGTGATAGCCAAGAAATCAAACTCCATTCACTGCCTCCATTCTTGAATAAGTAATGGCCATTTATCAAAAGTAATAGGTCCATTAGCTAATGCCTGGACTTTCCTTCTTCATCATCAAAGATAAAAGCATACAAATTATGCTTGATAATCTTCACTTTCTGAATCCCAAAATTCCTTCATCGCTTCTTAATGAAACTCTCTTCCCTTAAACAAACTTCCAATTAGAACATGATTCCACCTTTTAGCCTCTTTTTCAATTGATTGCCTTTTGATTCTTGCCACTCTGATTGCATTACTCACCGCCGATGGAATGAAGGTGATTTTACATTCCTCTATTTGATTCCGATTCAATTTGAAAAGCTCACTCCACTTCTGGTTTTCTTTTGCTTTATTATCACTTGATTGTAGATTACTTTCTATTTTATTACTATTTTCTGATGAAAGCGCCATCTCATCTTGCCTCCTCCGATGAAGAAACGATGTTAGTCGAGAGAGAAAAGAAGAGAGCATTTTTAGGGTTTTTAAAATTTTTTTTAAGGTGGTGAAATAGATAAAGCATAATTTATTCTTGTTCATTTTTAAGAAGAAGAAGGTAAGATCCAAGCCCTTGCAGATAATCTAATTACATTCGACAAGAGGCCTCTTTTACTACAAGAATGGAGACAAAGGATGGAATTTGATTCTCTGCAATGCTTTAGTTCCTATATGGGTCCAATTACCAGCTTTGCCTTGGGAATTTTGGAGCAATGAAGCATTAGGTTCGATAGGAAGTGTTCTAGGTAAACCTCTTTACACTAATAAGTACACTCAAGAGAGAAGTAAGATGTTGTATGGCAGACTATTAGTTGATATGGGTGATTTCCTAATATAGTTACTTTATAATTGGATAATGGGGAAAGAATTGAATAAAGAGTTGAGTATGAGTGGAAACTAGTTTATTGTAGTGGTTGTAAGAGATTTAGGCATATTGTGGTGAATTGCAAGTTATAAAAGATTATTCAACAGTAGATTGCAAAAGAAGAGCTGGCAGAAAATAAGGAAGAAGATAGCAAAAACAAGGATAAGGGTGCTCCTAACCAAAATACTTAGTTTGAAGCAGACTACCTTGATGTAGAGGTTAATCTCAATTCTAGAAAGGCAATGGAACATGAGATTCTAAAGGAGGATCTGAATGTAGTAGATATATCTACAAGGAAGGATAAAAATAAGGGTTTCCAAATAGTCATTAGTGCTAGTCAGAAGAAAAAAAAATAGAAAGGTGGGTAGGAGGATTAATAATGATAATCATTCATACAATATTAAAATGAAGGATAAGGTGAATGCAGTCATAAACAGGAAGTTCTTTTTCTAAAGAAAATCAATTTCAAGCTCCATCAAAGAGGCCTTCTAGGCCTCTTGATAGAGGAAGATGTTGTTGACCTGGAATGTAAGGGGTGAATGACCCTTACAACATAGTTGAAGAATATGATCTGCATGAGAGGTATAGCTGCTTTTGGTATTATTGAACCCAGAGTTAGATTTAATAATATGTATGTTGTGTGGAATAATATTGCTCCGCCTAGTTGAAAGATAATTAGTAATGTGAATTAGTCTGACATAGCTAGAATTTGGGTTATTTTCAATAGTAATAAGATTAACCTAGTGATGCATGAATATGATGATCAATTTATAACTAGTAGTTTTGAAGTTGAAGGAGTCAAGTTGTATTGGTCTGTGATTTATGGTAATAACATTGACATGAGGATGAATGTGTGGGAGTCCCCTAGAAGCTTTGCTAATATAGTTTCAATTCCCTGGATTTTTCAAGGTGATTTTAGTATTGTAACTGGTGAGATAGATAGAGTGGGAGGGAATCCATTAGATTCTAGACATGTTGAGGAGTTTACTGATTTCATTCAAAATGTTGACTTAATTGATCATAGAGTGTCTGGTCATTTTAATTCTTAGAGTGATAATAAGATGGGGTCTAATAGGATTTGGTGAAGGTTGGATAGAGGGCTTATTAATATGGAATGTGCTGATTCTTTCATAGGAATTAGTTCAATATCTTTACCTCTTATTCTGTAAGACCACTCTCCTCTTATTGTAGTTCCTAATCAAGAAGTTAGCTATGGTAAAAAAACCCTTTAAATATTTTAAATTCTGGAGTAAGCAACAGTGGTTTCTAGACATAGTTAATAGTGCTTGGTGTTGTGATATAAGGGTCATGTTGCTTACTAGGTGGTTCAAAAATTAAATAGAGTGAAGGATAAGCTGAAAAACTTCAATAAGATCTACTTCAGTGACATCAATATTAAAGTTCAGAATAAGAAAGGTCATTTATGTGCTGTTTAGAGAGATTTGCAGAATAGTTTGAATGATTCTCTGTTGATGAATACTGAGTTAAAAGAGAAGCTTAGAAATCTGTTGAATCTTGAAGAAAAGTTTTTTTAAATAAAATCTAGGGTGGCTTGGATTCAATTGGGTTATACTAATTCTAAATTCTTCTTTAATGAAATTAGAAAGAGGAGAATCCAGAATAATATTAGTTATATTCTTGATACTGATAACAATAGATGGGAGAAGGATGAGGAGATCCAAAATTATAATGGGGACCGGCTCTAATAATAGAAATCACATTGATAATAGTGTTGCCTCTTCTGGCTATATTCTCAAGAATCATGATGGTGAAGAGCTTATTCAAGTTGTTCCTAAGAAGGAGGTGAAGGACAACTTATGGAGTATAAATTCAGATAAAGCTCTTAGGATTGATGGCTTTAATTGCCAGTTTTATAAAGCCACATGGGCTGTCACTGGAGAAGATGTCTATAGAATAGTGGTTGAAGCTTTTGAGAAGGATTTTATATTGAAGTAGACAAATATGATTGTTGTCACTGTGATTCCAAAATCACTCAATACAAATAGAATTTCAGACTTCAAACCAATCTCCTGCTGCTCAGTGCTCTATAAGGTGATCACTAAAATTTCTAGCATAATTAAACCCTTTCTTCCTTCTCTCATTTCTCATAATCAATATGTTTTTCTTCTTAGGAGAAGTATTAGAGAAAACATTGCAGCAGCTCAAGAGTTAGTGCGTAGCTACCACCTCAATAAAGGGCAAACTAGATGTGTGATTAAGATAGACTTCCAAAAGGCTTATGACCCCATTTCATGGGATTTCGTAAAGGAGATTCTCTTAGCTTTCAATTTTCCAAACACTTCTATCTTATTATGAAATGTATTAGAACAGTTGCTTATAATGTTTAATGGAAGGGTTTCCTAGGTAGACCTTTTGATGGTAAAAAGACATGGGGATCCTATGTCCCCCTTGATCTGTATGGAGTGCTTATTATGAAGTTTCAAGAAGAATTTATCAAATAGCTTTAAGAACCATCCTAGTTGGAGACTCATGAAGCTATCCCACATAATGTTTGCTAATGACTTGCTAGTTTTCTATGTTGATACTCTTAAGGAAATTGAAGAAGTGGCTGATTAATTAGAATTATGTACAAGTCTTCTCTCGGCGCTTTTTTAGTTGTTTGTGCTAACCTACACTAATATCCCAATCCATTGGGAGGAGAAAGCTAAATTCGAATAAAAAAACATGAGATTAATACATCGATGAAAGGCGTAAATGGTATTCAACTAAGATCTAGAATAGTTAATAAGTGGTATAAAGATGAAAGTAGTTGCAGAACAGATCAAGATCTGATTGATAGTATAGATAAAAATTCAATTGGGTAAACTAGAGGAAATTAATGGGTTAATATCAATTGATCAGGAGGCGAAGGCTAAATCTCTGACTAAGGAAATTGATGGGTTTTTATCAATAGTTCAGGAGGCAAAAGCTAAATCTCTGATTAAGGAAGTTATTAACGATTCGACCGAAAACCAGGAAGTGATTAAACTGGAGAAACATAGGGTTTCAGAATTTAAAGAGGATGGCAAGAAGAAATGGAAGAACCTTTTCTAGGATAATAGGGTTTGTTCATCAAATTGCTCACTGGAATACATAGCACCAATGGTGGTAAATGGGAAGAGGGTAGTGAAATTTGATGAAGAGCGAAGAGTAGAAATAGAGAAATATTGTAATTGCCTGGTTCATTGACTCATAACCTAGATATTAAAGAGTGGAGATGTATGACATGAATAGATGGAAAGAAATGGAGCTATTATATGTTCATAAAATTGATAAGAAAGTCTTTCTATTCAACTTTACAGATGGACAGGGAAAGATAAGCTTGCTAAGCAATGGGATGCTGACTTTTGATCAGAAGCTTGTCCTTCTAAAGGATGGAGACCCAGACTACAAATATCTATTGATGAGATAAAGAAAATGCCTATATGGATTAAACTTCTAGGGTTATGAATTATGGTCAAGAGAAATGCTGAGCAGAATTGCAAGTATCTGCGGAATACCTAGTACTCCGATGTATGCACCATGGAGCAATCCAGGTTAAGCTTTGCTAGAGTTTTGGTTGAAATGGAGCTAGATGGAGAATTTTCTCAAGAAATTAAATTACTGGAGAATATTGGGAAAACAATAGTACAAAGGATTGAGTATGAATGGCTCCCAACAAGATGTGCGGATTGTAAAGCTTTAGGGCATTTCATATGTTCTGACAAACAGAAGAAAAAGCATATCTGAAGGCCTAAAGAAATTCAAACTATAGTCTAACCAGAGGTTATTCCTCATAAAAGTGTATAGAAAACAGAGTGGAACTTAGTTTCCAAATCATCAGGCAAGAAAGTAATTAGCAATGAGAATAAATCTGTAAGCACTTCTAATCCTTTCTCTTCATTGGAGATGTGCTCTACTGATATTAATTTGGTGAATGAAGGTGATAGTTCTAGCAATAAAGGAGTAGATCTTTTCTATAGTCAGGTGGCACTGATAAAAAGAAAAATTGCAAGGTTGCATGAGACAAAGTATGCAAGCCTCCGTTTAAGTTATATTGAAATTCAGTCCTGGAATAAAGCAGCTATAGCTAGACATGTTTGGGATGTTGTTACACAAAGGGAAGCCATTTGGGAAAAATGGTTTATTCTCAATAAGATGAAAATAAATGGGGTTCTGGGGAATTAAAAAGGTGATAGAGGGTAGTTGGTATTGGTGATAGTGCCCTAGACCTATTATTTTATGAAAATATTTTTGTTATTTTTTTGGATTTCTTTATGAAGCAATTATTATCTTACTTTACATGTTTAATTAATATAATAATATCTATGAATAATATTATTGATTATTCAAAATATCCACAATCGATTATTATTA
>CANXYA010047829.1:0-13660 GCA_948193465.1 Acalypha hispida
CTGAACTAACTGAGCCATAGAAATCTTATTAGCAGGTAAAAAAACAATACTAGGAATACCAGCAGAAGCACAATAAGCAGATAAAGCAGCAGAAGTATCACCAGTAGAAGCACAACCAACACCAACAACATGCTTATTCAATTTCCTTAACCTAAAACAGTCATGCCTAAATCCTTAAAACTACCAGTATGACTAATTCCACAATGCTTAACCCACAAATCATTCATTCCTAAAAACTGTTTACCAAATCTATCAGCCCTAGATAAATTAGAATTACCTTCAAAGGCACTAACAATATCATCACTATCTATTTCAGGTAAAACCCACTCTTTTTTAGACCAAACTCCTGATCCATAAGGCCAGGTCGTTTTACCCACACGCGAGTCGAAAAGTTTACGCCAGTATGGTCCAGGGAATGCTTTCAAAGCTGATAAATCATGTTCTACATCAAGTAAACCACCTGACTTTGATCTGTAAATGATCTCATCAAGCGAGTAAGATTCAGTACTGTTGGGTCCTGCATTCAAAGGAACATATTTTGCAGAGAAATTGTCGGGTGGTAGTGGGTTTATTAAGCTTTGGTGACGAGCTTTGTCACGAATATTGGTGACTGGAGAAGTTGTGGGTGCCTGTAAAGATTTGTTTGATGGATCTAAAGTTGAAGATTTGATTGAAAAGGTTGGTTTTCGATGGAGTTTCGGGTTTAGAGTAAAAAGGGGAGACTGGAAAACGGAAGAGGCAGCCATTGATAAGAGATAAGCTCGAGCTTCCAAATGTATGTGTTTGAAGTGGTTGGTGAAGGAAGTGGACCAGTGTTTCAGATCTAAATGTACTTATAGGAGTGTTGGCGTTTGATTGTGTTTTGTTTTGTTTGCAGTAGTTGTTTAGTTGACCTCCAACAGTCCAACTAGCATTTATATTGCCGTCCTGTTTTTCTTGAAGATGAAGCATTCCCTGGTTCTTACTAGCGTAATTAGAAGGGTAAATTATTAATTTATTATTATGACTTTCATGAGTTATTTTTTATATTTTTTTGTTTGGGTATCTCAGGTTAGGCTCAGACTAAGTTCACCCAAGATCAACAGCAATAACTTGTAAATCACTACAAAACGATAGCAGGTAGCGCATGCTCAGGTCAAATAGTATAGGCATATTCGGGCTCAACTCATGTGAATTATGGGGCCTTGTAGCACTTTCATGAGTTATTGAATTATAAGGGTATTTTAAATCTCATCTCTTATACTATAAATAAAAAAATTATAGTGTGCGGTTGCATTTTTTTTAAATTGTACGCATCAGGAAATAGTATAAAAAGTAAATAAATAAATACTAAAATTTGGATTTTAATTAGAAAATTGATAGTAGAGTGATATTTTTAAGTGATGGGTACAAATTTGTAGTTTTATTGTTAGATTTTATTATTTATTTACTGGGTTAAAAATATAATTGTAGGACCCGAAATTTTAGTATTATTTTTGAAAAAAAAAAGATAAAAAAACAATTGGAAATGGTATTTTATTTTTTAAGATTAAATAAAAATTTATAAAACTCTACAAAAGTTTTTTTATTTATAACTCCACAGAAGTCACGATAGTACAATACCAAAATTTTTTTATAAAATTTTAAATTCATGTAATTATTAATATTTATAAAAAAATAAAAATTCCAACATCAAATGCTTATTAGTATTATTTAAAAAAAACAATTAAAAATAATATTTTATGTTTTAAAAGTGAATTCTTATTAATAATGTCATTATAACTCTACAAGAGTCTTTTAAAATAAAATCATTATAATTTTATAAAAGTCATTGACAATTTTTATATATTGTGTAAAAATCATTAAAAGTCTATAAATATGTAAAAGTCATCCACTTAAAAAAAATCATTAAAAATTATTAAAAGTCATAATCCAATACAGCCCCTAAAACTCACGATATTAAATCGAGAAAAAGATCAAACCGGTCCTTGAACATGAGCAAGAGGATCAAATAGGTCGTTTTTTCTTTTTTTTTTTCACCAACAGGGTCCTCATACTTATGTAAAAGGCCCACATAAATCCAATTGGACTATACCAACTCATTTCATTAAAAAAATTTTTATAAAGTTTTCATCATAACCAAAATAACTTACAAACTTATTATTATTCAATTTAGTCCAAAAATATTATTTTTATTTTTATCTTTATTTTCATATTCATTTTATTTATTTATTTATTTTTACTTTTAATTTTTTCATATAAAATTTTTATTTTCTTTTAATTTTTAGCCAGGTAGTTTATTTCTTCTAGCTAAATTCGTCATTCCCTTCTCACTAATGTGACCAAGGCGTTTGTACACAATTCGATTGCACCGTCATTCTCCACAACATCATTGGAGAGCTTTGTTTGCAGCCTATACAGCTTGAATATTTTCCTGCATGTAGCCCCAACTAATGAACCTTTTAGTGAGTCTTCAATGGCCACTATAGAAGGTGTTGCAGAAACCCTCATCATTTAGTTTACCTATGGAAATCATATTCAAACACATATCTGGAACATGTCTAACATCTTTCAAGACTAACTTTGTACCATTCTTTATCTCCAAACACACAATTCCTTTACCTACAATCTTTGAAAATATATTGATTTCCCATTCTTACAACCTCGCAGTTATCTAGTGTGTAAGATGAGAAAAAACTCCTTCGGAGATGTAGCCTGAATGGTAGCAAAACTTTCAATAACCCAATTGGTCCCATCGGTTGTGAGATTGGCAACATCATCGTCGTACACGACGGAGAACTCTTTGTCAACATTTGCACCTTCATCATCATTATTATCTTCTTTATTTTTTATCTTTGCCTTTGCCCTCTTCTTTCACCATCTTAAGCTTTCGACATAATTTCTTAATGTGCCCCTTATTCTTATAGTGATGGCATATAACATTGGCATATTTGTTTCACTTTCCTCAGTTTTTGCTTCTTTGCTTTGACTTTCTACTCTCACTTCTCCCCATAAAGTCTGTCGTCAAAACTTTTTATGAAGAGGCTCATTGATTTCTTCTTCCATCTCTTTATTGAGGATTCCACTTTCGAAAAATTTCATGTTCACTATACCATTGGGCGCATAATTTGTAAGTGAGACTCTCAAAGTCTCCCAAGAGTCTAGTAATGACGCTAGCATTAATAAAAGAAGCACCTTATTGTCAAAATCAATGCCCATTCCTGACAGATGTTCCACGATCTCTTGAAATTCATTCAAGTGATCTGCCACTAAAGTATCTTTCCAGTATCTCACTTGAACTAATCTTGTCAAGTAAAACAATTTGTTTTTGCCGGTTGTTAACCCCTAATTTTGCATCCCAGAACTAGGTGTAAACGAGCAAAGAACCCAATGATGAAAACAATATTTGTGCTTCGTTATCAAGCTAAGATTCATACTATTAGAGGATCGTTGCTAGAGATCGGACTTAGCTTCTTCTTTTTCCCATACTATCATGCATTTCACTCTCCTTTTTCCCCTTCTTTTCAGCCAAAATCAAGGAAGGAGCTTACTAGGAGCAGGGATAGCCGAACGGCTACCCTTATAGTTGTACGGCTATATAGGTAGCCGAATGGCTATCCTAACAACCGGGCGGCTCCTCATTTGTTCCCAGCCTTACACGCCAGACATGACCTACTCCATGACGTCCTCATGTCCCTTGTACGAACTGGCATGCTTAAGACAGCCAAAACAGCTTATTTTCTACCAACTCCACCCACTCTCTTGATTCATATCCTCTTTCTCACATCCACACTTTCTTTATAAACACAAAACACTTAAAACATCCAGAAAAACAAGATCAAAACTTATTAAAAATAGGAAGTTAAGAACAGTCAAACATCAAACCATCCTAACCCACCTACTTTTCATCACTTAATCTCACCTATAAACACTTCTAACCTTCTGTTTCTTTCTTCTAGTGTTTAAAACCACATTCCAACTACAAAATCTACCATAGATCCAGTCAATAGCAATTGTTCTTGAGGTAGTTATCTCAATTCAAAAATCCCATCTCAAACCACTTGAGATCTTAGGGTTCACGTTGTTCCGCTAGTTTTAATAGTTTATTTTTGTGTTTTTGTACAATATTTTGGCCCCTGCTTCTGTGTGAGAAGAGTGGAGGCCAGATTTGGCCAGGGTATAGCTGAATAGCTTTGACTATAGCCGAACGGCTACTGTCAGGCCATAAATGGCTTTTGCACTTCTTATGTCGTGTTCATGTGTTATTTCTTGTTGTTTGATGCATTATGTTTGAATTTTTATGAATCTAGAACTTTATTTGATTTATAAAATAAATGTTATCTCTAGAAAATGACGGTTTTTCAATGGTTAATCATTTGGTGGCATTTGTTAGTTGGATTAAGTAATCATATAATTATGTGTTAAATGTGTTTTATTTTATATTATTTGTATATATATGTTTCGGCCTACGGTTTTGCTGATATGTTTTTCTCCATTCTGCATCCATTTAGATCATGTTTGCTTTATTTCATTCAAATGAGTTCCTACAATCAAAAATAACAAGATTAAGTGTATAATCAATGATAAAAACTCAATTAAACTCAACTATAAACCAATTTAACCTACTAAAAACTAATGAAAATATTAGTTTATCAAAAACTAATAAATTTACATTACAAAATAAACATTAATAAATTTATAGTACAAAACTAAATGCAAGTAAATTACTAAATTGTATATTTTTAATAACTAAAATTAATCACAATTATAAAATAATAATATTTTCATTTATATTAGTAGAATTATTTTAACTAAAAATTTATATCAATAGATTATGTTCTTACTTAATATATAATTTTTATATATGTTAATAATAATCAAAATATTAATTATTATAAGAAAATAATTTTTTATATAAAAAATGCTTATTATGTTATGATTGTAATTTTTTTATAAGTAAAATGATTGTAATTCTTTTATAATATAATTAGTTAGAAACTTATTTTTTTTGATAGGTTACCTTTTTTGTGGTTCACCCGAGTTTTTGGATTTGACTAAATATACAGTGAAATGTCAGGCGCCCGATTATCCTTCTCACAACAAGAGGGGGGTTCGAACTTAGGATTTGAGTTTTACTTCCCATCAAGCATCCAAACGTTTAACCGTTTGGGTCAGGCGTGCAAACGTTTAACCGTTTCGACTTGGGTTAGAATTTAATATTTAAATTAACAATAATTAAATTATTAATGTAATTGTTTTTTAGTTATATTAATGTAATCATAGAATGGGTAAATAAGATTAAATAAGAATTTTTATTGAATGTATGTATACGTGTGATTGTTCAAATTTTAGTAAATTAAAATTTTTAAAATTTAATTTTTTATTAATTTTAATATGTAATTTCCAAATCATGTCAATTAAAAGTAAAATAATTGATTAAGATAAGTTTTTTTTCTTATAATTTACTAATAAAATAAATTATTATTCTAAATTATTTATATAAATATTTAAAAAAAAATAATAAACAACATATATGTATAATGTTGTATTATGATTTACTACACATTATAATATTATATGTGAAGTTATTAAAAAATATACATTATCATTTTTAAAAAATGTAAAATTAAAGTGAAACACTTTTAAGTTAAAAAGTTTAAATGAAATTCACATTATAAACTAAGGGCTTATTAATACCTTTTCCAATTTTATATCTAATTTTTGTCAAAAGAAAATTCTCTTATCGCCAGTTAAAGTAGCGGTGTTGACTTTTCTCAAGCTCAATACCACTACTTTAATTGACGTTTTATTCTTGTATTAGGAAATAATTTTTTTGTTAGTTTTAGCAAATTATTTGGTTGGATGAATGGAAAGGTAAAAAATTTTACCCATTTATCATATATATATGGAATTTTCCAGCTCTCTTCCTCTCACCTACATCTTTGTTTTTTACTTTTCTAATGGCATTTATGGCATACGTTTAAGATGATCAAACCACTTTATAATAGTACTCTCTCAATTTCTCCTCAATATCTACTACTCCTACCTTCTATTTAATACTTTCATTTCTAGTTCTATACATTCTTGTATGTTCACATATCCATCTACCTTTCAAATTAACCTCATTGATTTCATATCAAAACAACCTTCCAACATCTAATTGAACTTTTGATGTACATTCAATTGCCAAATTGAGCATTTAGCCTAGTTAACACACTAAGAAATAACATAATGTACTGAAAACAGAATAAAAGTTTTTTTTTTCATTTTAGGAAATTTAAATATGGACCTAAGGTCAGAACCGGGACAGTGCAAACGGACAAGTCCAATTCAACTTGTTTAATGAGATGGGCCCACTTATTACTTATTAGCATAATTTAAGTGGGATAGCAAGTTTACCCATATCTCATAAAAAGTGTTTCAGTTTTAATTTATTTAGCCAACTTAGGACATTTTATTTTTACATTCTCAACATATCTCTACTTTACAGTCGCCTTCTAAGAAACTTAAAAATGATTATTTCTACCTCATCATTTATGTTTCCCCTTACTCACAAAATGTTGTTTTCAAACCTCAAAAAAAGTCCTACCAAACTAAACCTTCCCAAACTGACATTTTCACATTCTTCACAAAAACTCAAACGTGATATGTTTCTCATGTGGTGACTTCTTCTTCGAATGATTATTCATGGGATGATCTCATATATTACTTGAAATTAAGTACTTTTTGTCCCTCTAAAGGCTTGAAAACTAAATAGACTTTTTTTTTTGTGTGACACTTCCCCTCGACGTGTTTAAATCGGATTGCAAAATAGATCCCAATTTGGAGCTCTAGTTAAAAAAAAAATAGAAGATAATGGTGTCCATGGGTTATTAATGAATTATGGTGGGAAGTTGTAGAGGAGAAGGTTCCAAGAGTTTATTTTTGGAATCTCACGATGAACTTGTCAATTTATATAAAAAATATAGACTCAAAGTCCAAATATGTTTCGCATTTCATCGGGAATGGTAAGTTCTAATCAATAAAGTATTATCTAAATACATGGAATTAGGTGTGAACGAACGAAGAACCCGATGATGAAAACTACATTCGTACATCATTAGCGAGTGAAGATTCATACTATCTAAGATCAGTTGTTAGAGATCGGACCTTTTTTCCTTCTCTTTCCCCCTAAATTTTACACTTTTCTGATCATTTTTAGCCCCCGGTCTCATTAAAATTGATACCAATCAGAATTACCAAATTTAAGATTCGTACGGATCCTATTATGTCCTCAGCCTCCCCCAGCAAAACAGGCATGCATGATGACGAGAGCATGTCCCCTGGTGCGACCAGCTCTCTTTAGACAGCCAAAACATATCATTTTGGACCAACAACTTCATCTTTCTTCATTCCCACTTCACCTACTACATTCCACCTCTACAAAAGAACACAAACCAGCCCCAAAAACATCTAACTAACAAGATTAAAACTTACCCAAAGTGGTAAGCTAAGAACACCAAAATCCCAAAATTAACCTAACACACCTACTTTACACAATCAAAACACCTTCATTTCGACCTCAAACCTTCTATTTATATCTTTAAACTTCTAAACCTACACACCCACTACAATTTTATAAAATATTTTCGGGAACAAGTAAATCAATCTAGTCTAAAACAACTAATCTAGAGGTAGTTATTCTCAACTCAAAATCCCTCCTCAAACACATTGAGGTCTGAGGGTTCACATTGTCACAGTAGCATTACTTTATTTATTTCTGTACTTTCACGTTCCATTTTAGTTGTAGTTCATTTCTGAAAAGTTGTCGGACGAACAAATCTCAGGTGAGATCCGTACGGATCTGTCAGAGCCATACATCTCTAATGTGATTCGTACGAATCTCATTTGCTAGAAATGAGATCCGTTCGGACTTGTTTGTATTTTTGGTAATTTTTGTGATTTTTCTGTAAAATTTATTTTTCAAAATACGTTTTCTAGAGTTTCTGTTATTTTATTAAACATGTTTATGTTAAAAATGTGTTCATTAAAAGTATTCATAGTTCAAAAAGTATGGAAAACTCTGTTATTTCAAGTGGTTAATCATTTTGGTATTTTGATTAATTAGGGTGATTTTTGTGTTATTAATTCATGTTTATTGTTAAGTGTGTTTTATTATTGTGTTTGTATATATTTGTAACTTTATTATTCTTAAAGTTCAAGCCCATTCCAAGGAGGTCCAAGATGGAGATTGAAGACTTTGTAAATTTGGATGCCTTGTGTAAATATAAATTAGTATAGGTTTATATTTCTTGCATTTTATTTTATTTTGGTTTGTATTATTATTTAAAATTTGTAATAGGTAGTTTATTAACTTTTGGGTCTAAAAAGCCAAAAGCCCGCGCTAGAAATCTTTATGCTCGTGGGTCCAACGCCCAAAGCCCGTTTCCCCTTTATATGCATGCTCCCCTCTTCTAATCTTCCCTCTTCTTTATTTTTATTAATTGCTTTATGTTTATTGCCATGTTTCCCCCTAATTTGATCTCTACATGCATGATTCTCACATCTCACCTCTTAACCATGCTTTTAACATGTTTATATCACTTATATGCTCTCCCCTTCTCATATGTTCTATATGCATGTCCTCCATTCCTTCTTTCCCTTTTTTTCACATGTTTATTTATTTATTTATTTGTATATTTAAATGCTTTATATATTTTTTCTCTTCTTTGGGCCTTTTAGTCAATACATGTTTTCTCTGCTAGATGTATGCTCACTTAGGTCGTTTTGAGGCTACACCTCACCGTAGGAATTTCTTTACAAGTTATGGCTTATTCTCAGTGTTGTCTAGGATTCAGAATCTCTCGAGTAAGTGTGGAGGCGTCCTCCGGGGCCTGACCATTGCACCATTTTTCCGGTTAATAAACCGGGTGGCGACTCCACATTTCATTCGAGAGTTTTATATTCGGTTATTACCTATTACCTCGGATCTCTTTTCAGTGACACCAACGGCCTATTGCACGGTCGGTTTTATTATGGTCGAGAGTCAAGTTAACGGGATTTACATTTCGTTCCGTATTCATCTCTCGATCCATCCAGATCAGAATGGGGTGCTAACAATGTGGATACTGCATTTTTGACAATTAACAAATTTGAGATGAAAATAGCTTTATGAAGACTAGTAATCTGTACATTTTGATGCAAATACATATATTTGTCAATGTAAATTAGAAGTACACACTTTTTTTACATTTAATTTACTAAATTAATATTAATTGGACATGTAAATCAATAATTCTAGTAGTCCAGTACTTTGATTGTCACAGGATTGTTCACTGATAAAAATTGAGGTTATATTTGATGAAATTTTATGTTAAATCGGCGACTTTAGTGAAATTTTTTTCATATGTTTAGGTATGAAAATGATTTATATATAAAATTTGGTTTAACAATTAACAAAACCGAAATCAACAATTACAATTCAGTTTCTATTTTTTTCTGAAGTTTATATGGTTTGACCTTGAATTAACCATTAACAGATCGTTTAAGGAAATTCTCTGGTCACACCAACTGAACCAACTGATTGGTAGCCCCGTCAGCATATTTGCATCACATCATTCAACTTGTGACATGATATTATATTTCATAAACTTGTAAATCAATATCAACCATGTCCCTAATCTCCAATGCTTTCTTTGATCAAATGAAAATTAGTTAATTGTTTAGCCTAGGGAAAAGACTAGGAACTGATCTTACACCGTAAAAGGTCTCTGAGTTAATCAGTCCTATGCAGTTGTCTCATGTTGTTAGCACATGCCAATTTTTTTAAATTTTGATTTGTATTATGATTCGATGTATTTTTTTAAGATTTCTCTACCCTTATGGATAGTGAGGGAAATGGAATAAGATTTTGAGCTAGAGTATATTCCGTTTTATTGTGATGATATGAAATTTCCTCATGGAAGATCTGCAGTCCGATTTTAGAGACAAATTTATCCTTTTTTTAGTCATACAATCACGGTAAGAAAGTAATGATCAATCATACGAATTAAATTGATTTATTATCATTTCTTTTTGTTCTCAAAGCATAAGAGTTAGATCAGGTCCAGAAGGCGAGATCAGAACTCCTAATTTGCCTTCTCTAGATATGAATTTTTTTGGTCACCGATAACGGTAAGGAAGTAATGATCGATCATACGAATTAAATTGATTTATTATTATTTCTTTTGATTATCAGAGCACAAAATTTGGATCTGGTCTAGGGCTCCTAATTTTCCTTCTCTTGATAGGGATTCACACTAAGAGAAATTCATGATAAGGTATTGTGGTCGGGTGATTTTTACTCCGTCCTAGATTTGCGATTAGACACGTCACGATCTACCCTGCTCTTATCACAGGAGTCAGGATAGTCGTCAAGAGAGCTAGGAGAAAGTTGGATTCAAGCTTTGTTGTTATGGGAGTCACCACCCGAGATGATCATTCGGGAAAAAAAGATGTAAAATGATCAAAACGGATTTTGACCTAAGCACCTCATCAGAGTTTGGGTCCGAGTTGGGCATCTAATAGGTTCAACACATTTTTATTATTCCGTAAATTACGAATTAAGCAAAACAACCTAATAATATATAACAATAAAATAAAGCATCCATCACATAATTTTGCAATAAAATTAAATTACATCACAAATCCCTATCAATTACATTCTAACCAAAATTGCAATAAAAATGTGACAAGATTACATAAATAAATGAATTTATCACTCGACTTAAACCGATAATAATATTAAAGTGTACTTGCAATAAAAATACTTCAAAATAATATGAAAATGCAAATGATTCATAGAAATTATATATTTTTTATGTTTTAATCAATTTATCAGAAAATAATTCAAAATAAATATAAAGTTGACTCCAAAAAGTATGCCGATTTACCAACAAACATAAAATTATATAAAAAAAAAACATTTTGGTATTGGTGCAAACCCAAATAACCCACTCCAATAATAAGCGGTCACATAGGTCACGTGAACACTCTAACCCAATTTTTTATCAGAAAACAGATTTTAATACCAAACACTATTATTTTTCAAATTCAAAAATAAAACAAATATTATCAAAATTTGAAACAAATAAAATACAAAAATAAAACCAATTTAAACCAAATGAACATCTAATTTTATTGTGATTTATTTTATTTTATATCAAAATTCAATTTTAAAACGTGTCATCGAAGAGAAAGGAATCGTGACCTGAAAATATATTATTTTTATCATTTTAAACAAACATCATATCATACCAATATTATGTCATATATAAATAATTTATTTAAACCATCAAACCATAAAAAAAATGCAAGCAAATAACTAAAACGAATAATAATAATATATGAAATGACAATAAAAATAAAATTATAAAAGCAAATGTAATATAATAGAATAATAAATAAATAAAATAAGACCCATGTGGATCGACAATTCGCCCTTTAAATTCGAATGGTTACCTAGCCTTTGAGGTCGATGACCGTCTGAATACTCTATGTGTTCAGGCGGTCATCAGTCCCTCCGTACTGATGATCGTTCGATTAAAATAATAAGGGTATGTGTTTTGTTTGAATGAACAAACAATTTATACTAAAATAAATGCAAATTTTAAGTATTTACCTTCAGATTTTTACCTTGATAATTTCTTTTCTTGGGAGCGATTTTTGCTAAAATCGAAAAAAGTGTTTTGGTATTTGAAAACTAGATATTCTTGTTGATGAATTGCTTGATGTTGTTGTTAATATTGCAGATATTCTTTTCAATTTATAGTGAATTTGGAAATGCGAACGACGAACAAGTTCGAAAATGGAAAACACTATCCAACTATAAGAATTTGATAAGAATTGATAAATGTGATAAGTTTTTACATTAAAAGTTCTCTGAAAACCTTCCATTAAGTTCAGAAATGAATTAAGAGAGTTGAAAATATTTATTTTCGAACTAAAAGAAGATTAAAAGAAATGTTCAAGTTCATTTCGTTCGGTGGAGGTAGGTGCACGTGTTGTTCCAGAGAGTATCCTCTATGTACTCGCGCGAACACGAAACACAAAGGCTCTAGGTTCGTGCGAACACGGAGCATGGAAGCTCTGGGTTCACACGAATCCATATATAGGGATCAAGAAAATTTCATTTTACTACATTTTGGACTTTTTAAAGCATTTTCCAAAATACGATTAAGTACGGGTTCACTCCAAACTTTTTTTTTAATCAAATAACAATTTAAAATATTAATTTTTCAATTAATTATCAAATCACTCCGTGAAATATAGGTTATCATCACTTGATGAAAAAATTGGTCGCAAATCAAAGGGTTAACGGGTATAAAAAAAATATTGTATTTATTTTGTTACGCCATCTTTTTAATTTTCTCTGCTTTAAATTTCAATTTATGTTTGGCTGCTAGAGAGTAATTTCAAACACTAAAAAAAATAGAAATCCCTACGGATTTGCTACATAAATTGTTGTTTGCTATGGAATTTGCTCCATAAAACTCTGTCACTGAACCGTTCATTGAGAATTTTTGCTACGGATTTGCTACGGAGCTCAAATTTCATAGCGAATTCACTACGGGTAGTTTTGTGGTTGCCGTTGTGACAAAATCGCTACGGACGATTTTTTTAGCGAAAATTGTTACGGACGATTTATTTTTAGCGAACTTCGCTACAGATTTCTGTATCAAATTATTAAAAAATTTTAATAATATTTTTTTAAATTCTAAATTCCGAAAATTAAACACAAAATTCAAAAAATATTATTTGAATAAACGAGAATATTGTTAGAAGCGTACAGCGAAGTACGAGTATCGTCTCATAGGGATTGTGTGCCTGACCACCAATATAATGGAGGTCTATAGTCTAGCGTGAATAATTACTCGATTTAAGACTGAAATATGTAAACATAAACAACTAAAACAACTAATTAAGTAAAAAAAAGTAATCAATTAACAAAGGTTGTCAATCTTTAATTAATTAACCAATTAAACAACTAAAATTTAACTTACACATTAGAGACCAGCCATTAACATAATCCATCCCATTAACATTCAATTATCAATTCAATCTAGTTTATAGTTCATGATTTCAAAAGCATTAAAACCCAACATTCTGAATTTTAACTAAATTAATCATATAAATTTGATCACATTCAACCCGACCAAGGCATTAAATAATAAACAACCTATAAGATTAACTATTAAGCTATCATAATTGAACATTCAAGACTTACAATTACCAGTCAAGGCTAACCCGCTTGAAAAACCATTCATAAGTCCGCAAAGCTGAATGGCTACCAACCTAAACAACTCCACCATGATCTTGTGATTAAGTGGCCAATTTAACAGAAGCATTAAGCTAAATGAAAGATATATAAACTGTATGATTGAAAAGAGAACTGATTTTATTAATGGAATTTCATAGTTCTAGGCTAATCCCTAATAGAGATGAGATTAGCCACTCATGTTTGTAGCTAAAACTAAACTTTTCATAAAAATTGAACTAAGAAAACTCACAATCGTGATTCAAGATGAATCCCGATTGTGGTACAGAGAAAAATAGAATAAACTACGTAATAGAATAATAATAGTGATTGATAATTTTCTGCTCTCCCCAATTTGATAAGATAAGAGTTTTATTTATAATAGAAGAGTGAAATCTTTTCAACTTT
>CANXYA010056411.1:0-10928 GCA_948193465.1 Acalypha hispida
GGACAAAAGTGTTTTAATGTGATTAAAATTGCTTTTTATGGCTGGAAAAAGAGTTCTAATGCGATTAGGATTTATCATTTTTTTATCTCTATATAAATAAGACATGTTTTATGAAAAAATTAGAACTCAAAAACTACATCATTATTTTATTTCTTTTGAATTAACAAAATATGACTAGCCACTTTAAAATAAAACACATGAGAGATGAGTTGAATTTTTGGAGAAAAATTCTAAAGTACTAGCACACATCATTCTAGTATAAATATGTTCGTGTGGATACTTGTAGAGGGTGATCGTCGAAAGGGCAGCACCTAAACGAGACAATTTTTGTTCGTGGCTATCTCCAATTATTAAGGTAACAATTCAGAACTTTCCTTTTATTTATATGAAACCATGGATCCTTGACGGGTTTTAGTTTTTCCACTGCGCAACTTATTTAATTTTTGAAATTAAAACTACGCCCTAAAACCCAACAATATTATACCAGTTTGTTGATTCTTTGATGTTTTTTTGGAGAACGTTGATTCTTTGATGTTTGAGCATAAAATTGCTAGAATGAAAATGAAAGAATAAAAATGTAAGACTAATTTCCATAATACCATATCGATTAAGCAGTTATAGTCAACATACATATAGTTGTTACATGAAAACAGCTTGATATAAACAGGTAATGACCTATGCGACAAATTATTGCAATATGGAAAAAGATAACAAAATAGCATCGAAGTTCATAGTTTCCAGATTATAGCAATTTATGCAAACAGAGGTATAGCATTTACAAAAAATCAAAAAGGCCATTTACAAAAACCAAAAATACAAAAAGATGTGACCATTGTTCTTCACTTACAAGGTGGCTTGTTTGTTGTGATGGTCTTTTTAGGCTTCATTTTCTTACGCAGTGGTGGTTGCACATTAGACTATTGAGAAAAAGTAATTACATGACCTCTAATATATGTGACCACAGTTGCAGCAGACACTGAAGATGTATCTTGTGATAAATTAAAAGTTTGTGGCTACTGAGAAGAGCTTTCACCCTGAGCTGCAGCATTGGTTGTGTTTAGCATCAGGGGAGCTTCTGAAGACCTTCTTTGCCGCTTTCCTCTACTTTTTTCTGCTTGTGTCTGCAATTTCTTAGTTGTCACTGTTGCATGCCCTCTCCATTACAGATCTTGTATGGTGAATCCACCAAAAGTTATATTTTCCTCAATCAGGACATCATCATGCCTGTAATGCTCAATCTTTCTCTGATTTTCTTGGGCCACAAGATTGGGGGAGGCAACAAATTTTTCATCAAACAAGCCAGGCTAAATCAAATAAGGTAAACAAACAAAAACAATTATTAATTGAAATCACAAATTACAGAATATACTAATAGAAGAACCAAAATATCAAAATCCTATTGTTAACCCTTAATTCTGCACCACAGAACTAGGTGTAAACGAGCGAAGAACCCGATGATAAAAACCACATTTGTACTTCATTATCGAGATGAGATTCATACTATCTAAGATCAGTTGTTAGAGATCGAACCTCATTTTCCTTCCCTTTCCCCCTAAACTTTGCGCTTTTTCTAATCATTTTTTGCCCCCGATCTCATTAAAATTGACACCGATTAGAATTACAAATTTGAGATCCGTACGGATCTCATGAGATTCGGATAGATCCCATTTTGTCCTTAGCCTCCCCCAGCTGACAAAGCATGCCTGATGACGATGGCATGTTCCCATGCCCGACCAGGCCTATTTTAACAGCCGAAACACCTCATTTTTTAGGTGAAATTTGATCTCTCTTCAACCCAACTTCACCTCTTACACTGATCCTCTCAAAAAAAACACAAAAACACCAGAAAGCATCACAAAAACAAGATCAAAACGTTTCCAAAAGGGAAAGCTAAGAACACAAAATTCTTTAAACTAGTTCAACTACCTCACTTTACACACTTCAAACACCTTCATAAACACTTATAAAATTTTGTTTCTTTCTATAAACCTATAAACCTACATCACAACTACAAAATCAACCAAAAATCCAGTCAATAACAACTGATCTAGAGGTAGTTATACTCAACTCAAAACCCTCCTCAAACAAATTGAGGTTTGAGGGTTTACGCTGTCACATGAGCATTATTTTTTTTTTGTCCTTTCACTTTCCGTTTTAGTTGTAGTTCATTTCTGGAAAGTTACCGAACGAATGGATCTCAGGTGAGTTCTGTACGGATCAGTCAAAGTCGTACGGCTCTAATGTGATCCGTACGGATCTCATTTGCTAGAAATGAGATCTGTTCGGCCTTATTTGTATTCGTGGTAATTTTTGTGATTTTTCCATAAAATTGTTTTTCAAAAATATATTTTCTGGAAGTTTCTGTCATTTTTATTTAAGTATATTTAAGTTGAAAAATTGGTTAAATACAATATATTTTCTTAACTAAAAAATTAGGCGGTGTTTTAAGTGTTAATCATTATGGGCATTTTTAGTTAATTAGGGTATTTCCATGTTATTTAATTATGTATTACTAAGAAAGTTTATTATGTGTTTGTATACATATTTGTGTTATTTGTCCACGAGTTCAAGCCCGATTTGAGAAGGCCCATTGTGGGTAAATGAAGAAATTGTAATGGAGAACAAAGCCTTATAATAGTTTAGTTCATTTATTATTTTGGGGTTGTTTAATTATTTAAGAATTTGTAATAGGCTAGTATTTTAACTTTTGGGCCTAAAAAACCTAAAAGCCCGCGCTAGAAACTTTAAGGCCCGCGGGTCCAACACCCAAAGCCCATTTCCCCTTTTGTATGTCTATATGCATGCTCCCCTTTCCTAATCTTCTTCTTCTTTATTTTATTAAATGTTTTATGTTTATTTGCCATATTTCCTCCCCACTTTGATTTCTAAATGCATTACTCCCACTTCTCATCTCTTAACCATTCTTTTAACATGTTTATATGATTTGTACACTTCCCCCTTCACATGTTTCTATATGAATGTCCTCCATTCTTTCTTTCCCATTTATTCGCCTGTTTAATTATTTATTTGTATATTCACATGCTTTACCATTTTCCAATTTTGGGCCCTTTTGGTCAATACATGCCTTATTTGCTAGATGTATACACACTTAGGTTGTTTTGAATCTACACCTCATCGTAGGAATCTCCCGACAAGTTATGACTTATTCTCGGTGTTGTCTAGGATTCATAATCTCTCGAGTAGGTGTGGTGACTCCACATTTCATTCGAGAGTTCTGTATTCGGTTATTACATATTGCCTCGGAGCTCTTCTCGATGACACCAACGGCCTATTGTACGGTCAGTTTTAGATAGGACGAGAGTCGAGTTAACGAGATTCACACCTCGTTCCGTATTCACTTCTCGATCTATCCGGATTAGGACCGGGATGCTAACACCTATCAAAAGCATCAACTAAACAGAAGCACAACAACATAAGTCCCAAAATTCAGCCTGTATATCAACAGTTGTCCCTAGATTATTTTCCATAAGCTCTTCACCATACTCCCATAATTTAGCATAATCTTCTTTAAAATCACCTTCAAGTTCAGTTGTCACTGCTTTCTTAACCCTCTTAGCCATGGTAATGTTTATTTCTAATTTCAAGTCTTTCTTAGCCTTAACCTTCATTTTTTATGGCCCCATTTTTGGATTATCAGCTAAAATATCTCTGAAATATTCAATAAGAAATTTTCTTTCACCTCTCTTGTTTATATTTACTCTATTACATCTGTGTTTGGGGTTGTAAGTTTTAACCATGAAGTTCCCAGTACTAGAATCTATGCCAACATATATCTTCCAAGGGCATGGTGGTTTGCAAATAACTTTCATCTTATCTGATTAGAACTTAGCATATTATAAATCAACTCCTCTTGCCACATCATACTTATCCACTGCCATTTTAAACTGACCAATGCTGTCAAAAACTATTCGAACTAAGAAATCATGAACCTTACTCTCAGGATCATACTTCAAAGTATTTATCCTCTTCTTTAGTATTTGCTTCTGACCATCTGGTCCTATAACCTCTTCAAATGTGTAATCTGCATCATCATCTTCAAGCTCAGGGTCTAAACCAACTGGCTGCCCCTCTAAGCTCCCTTATGGAAATTCATCTTCATCAACAAGATCTTGGGGTCTTTCAACATTAGATTTTGTTACTTTCCTTTTAGCAGCTTTTGCCTTCTCTTTTTTTAGTTTCTCTGCAGCTGCTGCTTCTTTCCTTTGCTTCTTTTTCTCATTATTAATGAGAATTCTGGCCTCAATTAGCTCAGGATCTTCAATGTCAGATCCAGTTTCCATCACACCAATCACCTCTTCATCAGCTTCATCTGCAACATCATATGCATTTTCTACATCACCAGCTTCTTGATCAGTATCCCTAGGAAGTTTTACACCACAATATGCTACTTTCGTACTCACCTGAGGCCCTACCCCAACCACTGGTTCATCACTGCAAGGATTAATAGTTTCACTGGGACCTGCAATCAGATTCACTTCAAAAGGCTCCAAATTAATTTCTCCAAGCAACTCATCTATATAATCACCATCTACATCATCACCTTCTACATTCATTCCATCAACCACCTTATCAATTGCACCGTCGCCTTCTACATTCATTCCACATTCCACCTTATCAACTGCACCATTACCATCTACACCATCAACTTCAACATTCATTCCATTTGCCATCTTATCACATGCACCATCACCATCTACACCATCACCTACCAAATTACTGCCACCAACCACCTCTATTTTAATAACTCCAATGCCCAGCACTGACTCATCACAACCCTTACCATCAGTCTCACACATTGGGTTAGTCAAATCAATGATTTCTCCTGTGTACACAAATTTATCATACACTGGAACAAACTCATCCACATTCACAAGAGGTTCATCAGCTCTTTTACTTGACACGAGTTCAACATTAGAACCACTGCCTTTGTTATTATCAATCATAATTACTTCCTCAGGCACACTTACTTGATGTTCCAAGTACAAATCCATCTCTTTGCGCAACTTAGCGAACTTCATCATTTCAATCATATACATATCATTATGCAAGAACCTAAGCCTGTCATGTTCAACAGTAAATCCATTGGGATTCCAATACATGTAAACATTGGACTTTGGGTAGCCTATATAATCTACCTCATCAACTAACCTTGCAAAGTTCAAGTAGTCCATGTCTCCTAACACCCATTTATACATATCACCACCTTCATACCTCAGCTACTCATTCTCTCTACAAAATTTTCCTCTATGATAAATGTTAAACACTATTTTCTTCGCAGGTTTGGCTTTTTTTTCTTCTTTGGTGATATCCTGCATAAAACATAAGAAACTTTTAATACTATTTAATTTGGACAATGCTTTCTTCAAAACATATTAAAAAAACTGTCAAATGCAAATAAAAAAGTATACAATCAACCATTGTGGTCCACCATCATTTTTCTTCACACTAATAACTTCCAAACATTTTCACTTTACACATCTCTTAAAGCACATTTTCAATGTACACACTACAATTTTTTTAATATAAAAACACCAATCCACATTTCTAAACTATATATTTACAGTATGTGGACCAAGACAACATCGTTTTTCCAAGAAAACAAAACCCTAACATATCCAATAGTACTACATATAAAACACGTGAACTAACCCTAACACAGCATTATCAGTTTCAGTTTCAACACAATATATCAAAAACTTATCTTTCCCCCCTATTTTTATGCATTTATATAAGCTACCAACCAACATTCCTGTTTTCAGATGAAATTTATGTCACAATAAAAGCTAATAAATTTTAGTTTTCATAGGTTTACCTCGTTAGATCTTGTTATATATTCATCAACTGCATCAACAACAAAAACTATCCCTCTTCGTAATCTTCTTCTTTCTCACTCTAATTTCTCTTCCTTTTTTTCTTAAATTTTTTAAATTGTCTTGAGAATTTTGTGTTTTAGGGGTAACCCATTTCTTTGTTTCTTTCTTCTGTTTCTTTCTCTCTCTAATTTCTGAAATGGATTTATTTTTTTTAACTATGAAATGAGTTTATTTCGGGATTAGGGTTATATTTTATTTGAAGATTAGGGTTTTTTCGATTTAGGTGCCAATTTTGTGAATAATGCAGGGCGGGATTTAATTAAATTAATAAATAAATTGACGCATGTCTTTCACTCTCGTGCCAGATGGATAATTAGGATTTAAATGGACCTAATTTACAAGTTTAGGATGTGATTTGTTCGTTTTTTAAAAAGAAGTTTTATTTGAGCATTTATGCAAGTTTGGTAACTAGAATGAACCTTTCTTCTTTATAGTTTAGTCATCAAAATTGTCAATTAATGGTCCTAAATTTGTGTTTTCTATTGATTTTATGCTAACTAATGAAATTTAAATAAGCAAATGTAATGAATTACTTCTGTTTTATTATAAATCAGGACTATATGTAGTGAGTAAATCAGTTTGTGGGCTGATTATGGGTAGACTAACCAACATTACTTTTAAAACTATAGTCTGGTACAAGTATGGCCTGGTTTGGCTCTCTTCATTTTATTAGCCTTTTTTATAATTTTGTTATGTATTTTTTAGTACAAATAAAATATGAATACTATAAAATGGTAACTTATTTGATTAGTTTTGTAACGTATGCATATAAAATAAAGAACATGAATATAGAATACGATTTAAATAAATAGCTAAAACAACATAAGAAGTTTTATTATCTCTTCAATCAAATGAATCTACAGTCAATTTTATTACTGGAGTTCGTTTTGACGGAACTAATTATGTATCCTGGAGCAGGAATGTCAAACTAGCACTGGGGGCTAGGGATAAAGAGGGATTTATCAATGGTGATAACCCACAACTAGAAGAAACTCATAGAGATTACAAACTTTAGAGAAAACAAGATTGTATGGTCCAAAGTTGGGTCATCAATTCTATGATAGTAGAACTTGCTGAATAATTTATGTATGTGAATAATGCAAAGGAACTATGGGATGAGATTCATGAACGTTTTTCACAGATTAATGTTCCATTGGAATATCAGAAACAAAGGGAGGCTACCAAACAAGGTAATCTATCCATCACTCTTTATTTTACAAAATTAAAGAAATTGTGGGAAGAATTGAACAAATTAATGCCTCTTGGTGGATGTGTATGCACTCATTGCTCTTGTGAATCTGAAAAGAAGAATCATGCCATGATTGATAGGAGCAGCAAAAATATTTTTTTTACGTTTCTATTCTAAACTAGTTTAAAAATAGAATTAAATTTCATTTCTAATATGAAATTTATTAAATTGTGCTTCTAATTTAGAAATGAAATTAAATGTTTTTTTAATTTAGACATATTTTTTTTCCTTTTCTAATAGGTGTTAGGATTAGAAAAAAAATATTTGTTATTTATAAAATTTATTTCTATTTGAATATATTCGTATAGCACATAATATTTTTTTTGTCATATATTTTATCAATGATTATATTTTTAAAAAAAGGCATTTATATAAAAGAATTTAAAATTTACAAACAACTTATACATGTAACAAAACTTCATAAGTTTTACGATTAAATTCCATCAAAAAAAAAGTTTTACTATTAAATTTCTTTATTTTAGAATTTTCAAAAAAAAAAAAAACTCTAATCTACATCCTTTCTTCCTTCATCGGTATTTTTTTATTCACACGAATTTTGAATTTGACAACTTTAGCATTAAAATCACTCATTTCTCCTATCTATGAGTAATTAGCATTAGTGACAGAGACAAAAGATTATTAGATGGGAGCCGAAATTTAAATTTTTGAAAAATATTAATTATTTACTTTTTCTTTTTGAAAAGATTATTTATTTACATTTAATCTTCATTATTAGCTAAACATATATATGTATATAACTATATATGGAATGATAAACATATTTTACACATTATTTTACTAAATATAATCTATATTTGAGGGAGCAATTTATATTTTAACCTAATTATAAAAAAAAAATTATATAACTAAAACTTTTTTTATATTGAATTTTAGGGGGGCCATGGCCCCATTAGTCTCCCCTCCTCCGTCAGTGATTAGCATTCGTGGATATTAAACTATTCTAATTTTATAAATATTCAACTTTCAAATCGCTTCATTTTGATTACAATTCTTCTTATAAATACTAACTCAATTTTTTTTACAAATTTCTCATACTCTATTTCAAACATATTTACCATTTTTAGACTATTGTATGTTTGTTAAAATTTATATAAATGTGTCAAATGCAAAATTTATGTTTAACATAATATTTTTATGTTCCGCATATTAATTTATAAATAATTCATTGGTAATAGGCATATAATAATCTAATGGTTATTTATAAAAAAAAAATTCTAAACTTTTAACGTTTTGGCAAAATAAGCCCACTTTTCAATTTTGACAAATTAAGATCTGAACTATTAATTTTTTACAATTTTAAGTTCAAATGACATTTTTTTTATCAAAGTTTTTTTTTTGATAGGTTATCTTTATGTGGTTCGTTCGAGTCTTTGACTCGAACTACATCCACAGCGAGGGGTCAGACGCCCGATTATCCCTCTCCCAGCAAAGGCGGGGTTCGAACTTAGGACCTGAGCTCTACTTCCCATTAAGCGTCTAAGTGTTTAACCACTTGAGTCAACCCTTGTTGGTTTTTTTTTTATCAAAGTTACGTCATTAATTTTGATTTTTTAATAATAAAACCACCATTTGTTTTGATAATAAAAATGATTAGGAGTCTATATGTCTTATCGGACATGCCACGTGTCAAAATATTAAACTAAAAATCGAATATAGGCTTGAAATTGTAAAAAAAAATAAAAATAATCCATGCATTAATTTGCCAATATTGAAAAGTGAGGTTTATTTTGTCAAAACGTTGAAAGTTCAGACTTTTTTTTATAAATAACCCTATATATTGAACATGTTCGGAAATATTTTAATCGATTGGTATATTGATTGAAATTAATTTATTAAAAAATTAAAATCGATTTTCGCTTTTAAAATAGTTAGAAAGTGTGTAACATAAAATGAGATAATTGAAAATTTATTACCATTTGAGAAATCTTCAAAATTTAGCATCTACGCATTACTAAGAAATTCATTTTCTGTTTTAAACTCATTCAAATTATTTTACATTATTTTTATACGTCTAGTATCATTGTTAAAGAAACGATAAAAATATTTCTAATATACCATCTTCAGTGTGAGGATAAAGTAAATTTGTGGAGCAGAGGAATCGAGAAGAAAAGAAGAATAGAGAGAAGAATGGTGAAAGAGAGAAATAAAATTGTTGGCTTAACTAAACTCGTAGAGAAGTGATGATTTGTTTGGTGGAGCGTTTCAATAATCTAACCAGTTTATTTGAACCAGCTTATTTCTAACTTGAGTTTGAATAATCTGTTTAAGTGTTTGGTAAAAAGAAAAAGTTGAAATTTTCAAATCAAGTAAAATGACTCAAAATGACATGTATTTATAGAATAAAAATTTAATATGCAAGTATATCTAATTTTAGCTATTAATGTGATCAAAATAGATAATATTTAAATAAATAAAAAAAATCATTGTACACATGAAATATTTCAGCATATTTACATTCATTTATTAAATTTTTATGATAAAATATATAAAAATAATTAAAATATACAATATATAAAAATATTTTTCATAATTATATCATAAAAGTATGAATTGAATTAATCAATCAGACATAAAAAAAAATAAAACAATAATAATAGTAATATACTATAAAAAAATAAAAAAAAATGATCAGAATAAAAAAAATAAATTATAATAGTTATAAATGAGACTATTTTTCTAAAAGAGTTTAATTGCTTTAAATTTAAAACCATGATTTGGAAATAAGTTTTTTTTTTTCAGCTTATTTTAAAATCAAGATTTTGTATCAAACCACAGTTTGAAAACCAACTTTTTTAATTTACCAAACGCCAGACACAACTTTTTACTTTTTAGGAGATTAATCCAATTTAAGGGAAGTGACATTGATTAGATCCATCATGCATGATATGATTAGTATAAATATAATCAAATTTGAGAGTGGTTTGGCGACAATCAACAACCACCTTGAATTTCTTTCTTATAGGTGAGTAACAGATAGACTTTGAATTTTTTTTGTTTATTTATTAGGTTTGGTGTCATCCAGATCCAGGCTTCTTTTTCAGATGTTCAAGCTCTAAATTTTGACTCAAATATGATAACATGATGTAACGTTTGACAAAGTGTCAATATGATCAAATCTTCACATACAAGATTGTTTCAATTTCCAACAGCCAAAAAAAGAAATTGTTCAGAAATTGAGTCCATTACTTGCCGACGTGCACCAATGTAATGGCATTATAATGGTTCGGTATTAACGGCAAGAACGAGAGCAAGTTTTGAACTGTTCAATCTGATGTTTGATCTCAAAAAAATATAAAAAATCTGATGTTTGCAATACAGATGCTCTACATAAGCACATAATGAGTATTCCTACCCGTTTATTGTAACTTTATGCCGCCAGACATTGCCTCCATATTTAACAGTTTATGGGGAACGAGCGTCTTCTCCCCGAATAATTTACAAAACTACATGAGACCATCCGGCGAGCAATAGCAGCATATTTTGCACTTATAGCTACCTTAGGCAAGGTGTACTACAATTTTGCTGCGGTAATTAAATAGAATGGAACATGAGCACTTTTCCTAGATAAAATCAGGATGATTTTACACCAAAGCATTGAACTAATAATGCTCATCGCCTGCTTTTATCACCAATAGTGAGATGCTCGAAGCTCCGTAGTTGATCACTGCGATTGTCTCTAGCAGCAGTACCATGCAAGGCTTTGGAATCAAATCCAGAATGAATTCTGTGAGTTGTAGACGGGCGACTGCTGTTTGAGAACAGCC
>CANXYA010056567.1:0-10356 GCA_948193465.1 Acalypha hispida
TATGTATAAAAGTAAACTCCTTAAAATCTCAATTGAATAAATTAAGTTGATTTTGAAGCCAATTTGCTTATGCTACAATCTTCAATTTAATCTTACTTTGTATCTATTATTTGTATTGAATTTAATTACGCTTATTAGTCTTTTGCTTATGTGGCAATCCACAATTTAATATATTATTTATTATTAATCTTTATATATATATAGAAAAAAAAAGTAAAATCACCATAAATTTTAATTTATTTAAAACATATACTACTGCCTTTTAATTTAAGAATAAATTTTATTCATACATATTGTTATCGTTAATAATAGAGATATAATATCTTCTTAATAATTAATAAAAAAATTTCTTGCATTTTAGTTGGATTGAATGAATTCTAAGACTAATTTACTTATATTGCAATAATTAGTGATTTATTTTTTAATTTTTCTTTACATATGTTTTTTTTTTATCTTTTACTGTTTTTATTCATTTGATATTCTTATTCATTTAATTTTATGTATTTAATAATATTTAATTTCTAAATTTGTCACATATTTTGTTTTATGAAATAGATGTTATAAATTCCAAATTATGAATTCATTTTTCATGTTTTTAGATTAATACTATTTTATGTTGGCTTTAAATTTTAATTTATTTAAAAATATAGTTATTTATACTTAATTACAAAATTTTATAAAATCAGTATTCCCGCACAACGTGTGGGCTCTAAGCTACTAATATACTAAAATATGGGTATTGAAATGATAGTTTCATAGGTTCAATGTTTTCTCATTACTCTCTTCAACATTACTATTTAATTTAAAAGTTAAAACTTTAAACCTCACTTATACAGAAACTTACAGAAACAGAGTAGCACATACCTTATTTCCTGATTTGATCCAATAATTGAACCACTGTTGCATTAAGGTCTCTATCCCCAATTAAAGGATATTCGTTACGATAAATGACATGTATTTTCTCTAGCTTTGATGTAATCAATGATCCAAAAGAGAAAGTCGTCATTTCCTTGCAATTGATTAAGGCACAATCTTCTAATGATGGGAATTCAAGAGAATAAGTCCCATTGTAGAAACTTGTGAGTTTTGGTAAATCATAAAGTTCCAGACATTTTAATTGAGGGAACACAATTCTGTCCATGCATCCTACCATTTCTTCTTCAACATCCTCTTTTGCAATTATCTCCTCCATCGACTTGCAATGCTGTACTTTTAGTACTTGGAGTTGTAGAAGACCCTTAGCAACAGAAATGGAGAACATATTTCTCAAACTATCGCAAGACCACACATACACCTCTTTCAGCTTCTGAAAGCTAATGGCATTGGCTGAAACATGCGACAAGTTTCTACAGTTTCGAATATCCAAAATCTGAAGTATACTTAAATCGTCATCTGCTACATGGTAGATATCATTCCATACCATTAGCCTCGGCACTATCTGTAAATAATGAATGGTCCATGAAATAAACAAATAAATTATAATTGAGAATATTAGAAGGTGGAATAGGACACAGAGAATTAAGTAAGAAGATAAGTGATTGTACGTACCGCTTCCTCCAGAGTTACATTAAGATCTTTCTTTAATGGATAGTAAACCCCATTTATCTTTATCTTCTCTAATTTCGGAGTTCTCACTGATCCTCCATTGGTGAAACTCTTCATCTGATAACACTCATACAATGATAATTCTTCTAAAAGTGGAAATTCCATTGTGACAACACACTTCTCGATGCAAAAACTCCTCAGGCTTGGTAAACCATTAAATTCCAGCGTCTTTAGTAGAGGGAATATGATTTTGGAATCTAGTTTTTCCATCTTTTCTTGCTTTATCATATGTTGATCCATGCGAGGTGAGAAAACACTTATCAGCCTTTCACAATCATATATTTTTAGGACTTTCAAGTTTTGAAAAGCTCCGATTTCTGGTGGAACCTTCAACCATACATGCATCAAATTTGGCAAAGAACGTAGCTCCATTGATTCCAAAATATTATTGACAACAGCATTACTAATGGGGCAATAATCCCCAAATGAACATATCACTCTGAATGCACAATACTTCAGCTCAACTGATTCCAGGTTAGATACCATATCAATCGATTTGGATAGAAACGCGCATGTCTCCATATGATCATTAAGATGGCTAGATTGATCCTTTTCCGCTAATGAAACCTTCCATAAAAAACGAATTACATTAAAAAAATAATTAATATTACTAATCAGAAGGAAAAAAATTAACTATCATAACTTTTTTTTCCTTTGCTCGTATATATACATGGTAATAAAATTAATTCCTTTTCTGCAAGGAATTCCTTTTATTCTAATATGTATTCATTTTTTTTTCTAGCTAATTTCATGAAATTTTCTCTAATTTTTAAGTATTCTATTTTGATTTATTTGTATAATCATTTTTTTTTCTAATTTCATGAATAAAAAGTATTTATAAATGTATTCATTTTTAGAGGGATCATTTACGTAATTAAGATATAAAAAATAATAATAATAATATTTATGGCAAATATATATAGAGCCTGCTTGGTCTGGCATTGCGTTTTCAAAAAAAAAAAAAATCAAAAGTGTCAACAAATTTATACACTATAATTAAAAACTTCATAAAATAAATTATCAGAAATTTAGATACACTTTAATAAAAAGCATCGATATATATTAAAAATTGATGACACATTTCGATAATGTCGTTAAAAAAAAAAATCATGATAGCATATAGTGATTCACTGTCAAAAGTGTCGGCTAACAATATTTATCCTCTCCCGATATTAAATAGAATTTGCTGCTACCAAACCTTCTAATCTTATGTTATGAAAGGGGTGAGCTAGATGGTTTAGCTTTTGCCACTAAACCAACCTTGATAACTCCTAAATATGTTAATTTTGTAAATCCAGATATACATGTATTATTGAATATAAATGTGCTAAATATGCTACAATTTTTTGAAGAGGCATGGTAAAAAAAAAAATGGTAAAAAAAAGAAAGAGTCAAGTTAAATTTGTATCATAACGCAAAAAAAAATCTATAGCTATTTTAAAGTTACGCAACTTAAATATATCAGATTATTATGTTGATCAACTTAACAATAAATTTCTCATAGACGAAGTATAAATTTATAATCAATTTTATTTATTTAAAGATTAGAGTCGATAAGTATTAAAAGTAACTATTTGATGTTTTTCATAAATATATAATTCAATTGATTTTTATAATCTGATGATGATCAATAAGTGACTACAAATATTTTTTTATTTGACTCTATGGTGATAATTCAGATTCTAATTAAAAAAATATTCTTTAAAATTTGATTTTTTTTTTTTTTTACAATTCAAAAAACTGCATTGGAACAAAAATCAATTTTTACAAAGTGCTTGGTTATGGTGAAATGGAGGTTAGAAGAAGGCCCAAAACACTGTTTTTTTTAAGGCATCATATATTTTGATGCTTTTCCAAAAATGTGGCTTCTAAAAATACACATGAAATGAAAGCTTTTCGTTTTCCAAAGTTCAAAAATACCCTTAATTAAATTTACAACTACTGACATATTTTTGCACTAAATTACTGTCATATTTTTGCACTAAATTTAAACTTTTTTTTCTTTAGACACTTTTCAAAATTAATTATACATTAAACATTTGAAAATTGCCATACCTGTTCTGAACACATTTTTTTCATCTCCTCTTCTTTCCCTTCCACAATCTCAGTGCAATCAGCCTTACCAATGCGTTTATTCCTTGTGGGACTAAAGGCCTTCATTTTCGGACATTCGTCCATCAGCACAATTTTTAATGAGGGGTAACCAAAGAAAATATAACCATGAGGACAAAATTCCACTATCTCTGGTAGTTTGAAGAAATCAATGGATATTAGCTTAGAAAACTCAATTTTGATTGTACGCTTACTGTCTTCTTCTTCTTCTCCTTCTTCAGCGACTATATATTTTAACTTCTTGAAGTTACCTATTCGTAAACTTTTAAGCTGCACCAGTTGTTGTGCTACCCCAGGTGGAAAAAGTACTTTTACCATGCTACAATTAACCACATCCAACTTTTGCAAATTTTGCACTTGTAGCAGATGCGACGGAAATAGGTAATGCCATCGTAATTGGGCATGCTTGCTCTTTGTCGTCTCCTGTGCCGTGTTAATTATTAAAACTCAATTACAAAATGGAAACCAGCTGAAATATTTTCTTCTTAAGAAGATACAAAAATAAATAAATTCATACCTTGCTGCTCAATTTCGAATTCATGCCTCCATCATCATCCTTCAATTCGTCAGGAATTTGATTCTCAGAAAATTGATTTTCGTTGGCTACCCAGAAACCAATTAGCTTTGGAACCCCCCAAAGTGTAAGTTCTTTGAGTTTATTAGGATACCCACAAACCTCAATACCATCTCTATCCGTTATCTCATCGGGCTCTCCCTTTGTGTAGAAAAATCCCTCCATCTCAAAGCAATATCACACATATATACTTTCAAGTTGCTTTAGTCCTCGAGCAATAGACAGTGGAAGCACGTACTTCAACTTATCACAAGATTCTATTCTGATATCTCTTAATGTATTAAGGCTTAGTGAAAGCTTAGTTTGATCCCTCAATTGCGGAAGTTTTTGTGAAATTGAGATCTTCTTTTTTGCATCAACTAAGTATTTTATCTCATCACATCTCTCAATTGATAATGTCTTCAAGTTTGGAAAACCCTCTGCTTCCAGCTCGGTTTTCCTGAAGGACACAGCACACGTCCCACGTTCACTAATTTCACCCTCCAGCTGAAGCCCGATATCAAGTGCATTTAGAGAAAAGGATTCTATCTCATTGAGTTTTGCATTGGTCTTACCATCTTCACAATGTCCCCAACTTTTGAAGTACGCTGTAACATACAATTCTTCCAGTTTGGACAATCTGAATAATACACCTGATGCAATGTATCTAAGGCATGACATCTTCCTCAAATCCAGTAACTTTAAATTCTTCAATTCTCCTATTTCTTTGGGCAACTCTTTCACATGTTCAGCCCCAATTTGAAGAATTTCCAGGTTGATTAGATTTCCAATTGTAGATATCTCTCCAGATAGAATATTTTGAAGGAGCAAGGTTCGAAGTTTCTTCAGGACATCAAGTGGTTGGTGCAATGGTGGGATTTCCAAAGACACAACTTTGAGTTCTTTCATCCCATTAAAAAAGTTATTCGGCAAAGATTGCGAATCATCACCATAAGCAAGGCGCAAGAGTTGTAGATTTGGGCATTCCAATTCAACAGGGTGCTCCTTGATTTGTCTGCGGACAAGTGAAATCACAGTACAATCCTTGTACCTTTCTTCTTCTTCGTCAGGCCATGTTTTCATTTCAGCATCACAGCTCACCATATACCCATGCTCACCTTTGGATGCTACTCTAATGATGACATCTCGTACTAGATCATGCATTTTCACGGACTCGTATTTATCAGAGTCACCTTTGAGCAACAGAAATGATTCCATGAGTTCATGAATAAGCGCATGGACTCTGTTTCTTGCTTGTTGAATTCTACTTACATTCTTAAACAACCTAAGGCCCATCCCATATCTGACCAAATCTTCAACCGGGACATTATAATCTTCAGGATACAAGCAACAAAGCAAAAGACATGATTGTGCTTCTTTTCGTCCTAATAGATTATAACTCATTTCTATTCGGGAATACACATGTTCTTGCATTTCTGAGCTGCTTTCTTGCTCAGGGTTCTTCAGTTGTTGGAGTACATCTTCCCAAACCGCTTGTGGTTTGTTTTTCAATGTCTTGGCCAACGTTACAATGGCAATAGGCAATCCTCTACATTCGTCAGAAACTTTTCGTGCTGTTTGATGCAAAATTCGGTCAATAGAATTGCCAGCCATCTCTCTGAATAAAGACCAAGCTTCTTCATTTGTTAGAACTTTAATTTCAAAGTTCCTTTGGCTTCCCATTGTATTGCACACATCTTCCCTTCTTGAAGTCGATACAATTTTGCATCCCCCTTTTACTTCCGTGGAAGGCAGTCCAATAGCTTCAAAATCTAGCACCTTCCAAGTGTCATCTAGTATTAAGAGGATCCTTTTGTCACCTTCCATAATCCTCTCATGTAGTCTCACAGCTCTTACAGGCAAAGTATCATCGTGATTAAATTTCAACCCCAATTGCCCGGCAATGTCAGCTTGAATTTTGTTGACATCAGGCTCTTGGGAGATTACTGTCATTGCAACTTCATCAAACAGTTTCTCATTTTGAACTCTTTTGAGAAGCTTCTTTACAAGTGTGGTTTTCCCCACACCGCCCATACCACAGATACCAATCATCCCCAAATTGTTATCGTTCAGAGCTTTCCAAACTTCATTCTCAATCGACAGCCTGGATTCAAAAGCTTTTAAGCCTTCAATGTTGAATATCGATCCGATTCCAGGTAGAGGAACTGGATAGGATATTTCATGATTTGTGAAAGTCTCAGCATTTTGGATTAAATTAAGAACATTCTCCATTATCTTCATAGCTTTCCTACCCAAAGAATACCGTGACTTTGGATTCGGACACAACCCATTGAAGCACTTTGTATTTCTTTCACCTTCCAAAAATTCTGTGGCACTTCCAACGACGTCGTCCACATCTTCAAGCCATTTTGTGACTGAAGCAATAATGTTCTCTGAGTTCCTTTGAGCATCAAGTACACGTGGATTCAACTCGGTTGTCCTCTTGTCGATCAACTCCTGCAGCTTCGATCTTAGTTTGTTGACATTGTTGTTGTAGTAAATAATGTAACCCACTTGTCGTCCAATGGGAGCTAACAATGATTTTCCAACTTCAACAATTATTGAGCTTCCAGCAGAACTAACAATCTCCTCCATCTCTGTAATAGTGCATGCATGGAATTCTTTTATGATTTTACCTAAAATTTTAATTAATTATCAACAAACAAAAACTTTATCAAATTCTCTATCGATGAATGAGTCAAAAGTCGCACATATCACTTACTGTTCAATTCGCTTCAAGCGATCTCCAGAATTACCGAATGAAGAAAAGTGAATTATCATGAAGGACGTGTTTTCACTGCTCACCAAAAGGATAAAATCACATTTAATTCATAAAAATTAATAATTTTTCCATAAATTTTTTTTTTGGATAAGTAATTTTTCCATAAAATTATCTAAAAACCAACTAACATTTAAATTAATTTATTAAAAAATTAAAAAACCTTAAATAAATTATAATAAGTATAAATTCATTAAAATTTGTTATAAAAGTCTAATTTTTGGTAAAAGAAAATTCTAATTTTTATAATTTTGTAAAATATTTTATTGACTTTATTACTTTATTATAATTTATTTAAGGTTTTTAAAATTTTGAATAAATGAATTTAAATGTTAGTGACAAACCTCAAGGGGCGATCATATTCAACTCTAGAAAATATAAAATTCACCCAAATTTTAGATTTATGTTTTCAAAACGAAATTTGCTAAAAGAGTAGATTAAGTAAGTTTGTTGACAGTTGTTCAATATAATTGATTTCGTTCAGCGTAAAAAAACATCATTTGGAAAAAAGAAAACCATCATTCAGCATACTGCCGCTATAATTTTGCATTATATCACCAAAGATAAATTTATGACTTTATTTTAAATAGTGGTGTTGAATCTGTTCAACCCGATTTGAACAGACTGATTTATTTTTTAATTGAAGTATATAGAAATTAAAACTGAACTAAATCGATTCAATTCAGTTCGGTGCTATTGGTAAGCGCCTCACCCCAAACCCAATATTTTTTGTTTCATTTTAGTACGTTGAAAAAAAAAATTTACTCCCCCTCCCCCATATCTTTTTTCACTTATTTTTACCACCCTGAAAATGATAACACCATAAAAAATGATACACTTTCTCTGTGTATTTTTTTTTATTTTTTCATTCGTGTTTAGATTTTTTTAAGTTTATTTTGGTTTTGAATGGTTTATTTTCAGAATCTGCACATTCTTTCTCAAAATTCTTTTTCTCATATTTCATTATATATAATTGGATTACAATTAATTATAACTTTTTAAAAATCGATTAAACTAGACCTTTGGAAATTAATTAACATAAATCTAAGGCGACAAATTTTTTTAAAAAAAATCTATGAAATTTACGTAAATTCTCTCTAGGTTTTACCTCCCTAAAAGCGATAACACCATAAAAAAATTGACACCCTCTCTCTGTGTATTTTTGTTATTTTTCATTCGTGTTTAGGTTTTTTTAAGTTTATTTTGGTTTTAAATGGTTTATTTTCAGCATCGGCACATTCTTTTCTATCTTTCTATCCGTGAAAATTTATGAAAACTTGAAAAATTATTGAAAACTCAAAAAAAAAAATATATATATATATAAACTTAAAACAAATTTGAGGGAAACCATAATTCATTTTTGGTTTCTTTAAGTATAATTTGGTTTCAAGGGGATTTTATTTATTCATTATATCTTTCATGTCTTTTTTTTTTATTTGATTTAAATCGGTTCTCTGCAAGTTTTAAATTGAAATTAACTTATTAATGTTGGCGATAATATTTTTATCTAGTATTTGATAAATTATTTATTTGTATTTGATAAATTTTATTTTATCAATATATCTTTCTATAATTTTTTAGATAATAAGCTATTTATTTTTTACATATAAAATAATTTTTCCGAAGACATGAAATAATTAGATATTATTTAGAGAATGAAATTGAATACTATTTTTATATTCCAAATCTATTAAATAATATATTTAAAATATGGTTAATGATAAACTTTTTAAAAAAGATATAATTTTCAAAATTAATTTATTCTTTTAACGACATTGCCTACAGTGCTATCTCAAGCCTAATTGCATAGAATTTTAAAAAATTAATATAAAATTTCTTACACTTCATAAAATTTTATAAAAAAATATTTAATAAATATTACTTTATTTTTTGAAATAAAAAGAGATATTCATCAATATTCATAATCATTCAGTATAATTTATAACAGATAAATAAATTCATATGTAATCATGAAATACATATTGATTATAATATAAAGATAGAATTTTCCTCTAAAATTCTTCAATCATATTGACAGATCAATTATAGACATTTCTTTGACTTCATTTATAAAATATCAAATTATGTATACATAATATTTAAATTTTTTAATAGAGGTATTTAAAGGAGAATAATAAGTTTACCATTTGATTGTTAAATATAATTTGAAAAAAAAAAGGAAAGAAAGGATATTAATATAAATTAACATTAATGGTAATCCTAAAAAAATTAGTTTTACCCTTTTAAACTTTTTAATTAGGTAGTATTTTTGTATTTTTAATAAAAAATGAAACATAATACTCTTTTAAGAATTTTTTTTTAAAATTTTAGGACCTGAAATGATTTTAAAATTGTAGGTTCTACACATTTCGTATCGATTTACAAGTTTCAGTTTATGATACTTTACATGAATCACAGTTTACATAAGAGGTAGTTTCTATTTAAAATTTACCTCCAAATAATCCGCGACAATTTACGTATTCATTCGCTATAGGCTACAGCACTCCAGCAAAGTCTATTGTAGATTCAATTCTCGTCAGTAATAATAATAATAATAATAATAATAATCAAAACATAAAATAGAAGTGCTCTGAATCAACTGCTAATTTAATTTAATTTATTTGTTATCAGAACAAAGGAATGGGAAAAAACATAAAATGAAAGTGTATTCAATTAGATTTTTTTAAAAAAAATTATAACAGATGTAGAAAACAGCTAGAACTTACACAGCAATAGTTGTCTGTCTTTCACAATAGCTTGCCGTCTCGTCTCAAAGGATCTAAATGGTCGGCACCGGGATAATTATCTAGAAAATTAAGGAAAAATGGTCCATGCCATAACAACAAATCACCATAAATGAGAAAAAGAAAATGATAAAAGGAAGAGAGACTAATTATAGAGAGAGAGAAATACAATACTAACTAATAACAATAATTGATACCCATATAAATGATAACTATATACCTCTCCAAACAATTCTCTATCGTCTACCCTAAAAAAAAAAGAAAAAAAAGAAAACATGAGCCCCACTAATAATGGTATCCAATTCTGCTCCTTGTGCATTAATCTGAACTTTTATATATTTATTACATTATCCTAAAAAAAAGTTACAAAAAGATAAAGAAAAAGAAAATTTGAGCCCCCCACTAATAAAGGTATCCAATTAAATCTGAACTTTTATATATTTATTACATTATTCTTAAGTTTCTGTTTATTTTTATTTTTTTAACGTTATTCAAGTGTGGTTGGTCCAGTGGTAAAGACTTTGAGAACCTCCATTTGATTGAGGGTTTGATCCGCAAATCGG
>CANXYA010064271.1:0-10856 GCA_948193465.1 Acalypha hispida
TCCAGTACTTGAGCAAACATATAAATTATTGTGATAATAATTTTGGAAGCAATTATTTCTATTGCAATTGGAGTTTGTAGCACTCCCACTATATCAAATTTAATACATAAAAAAAAAAAATAAAGTGTGCGAAACTTTTGAAGTAGTGTAATTAGTGTTTTCGTTGATTTATTATTGTAATTATTATCCTATTGAATAATATTTAAGGCACTATTAATGTTAAATGAATAAAAAAAAGTGTAATTTGGTGTCTAAACCTCTTTTTTCGACAATTTATTATGCGACCTTTTTTGTGTTTAAAACATTTTTCACTCTATTGACATTGAAAAACTTTGACCAGCGCGCATGAACACATTTTTTTAATGCTTCTACATTTAAATTTATAATTTTTAAGAATATATCTCTTAATTTTCAAAGGCCAGACAAATTAATTATATAGTTTTTAATTAATTTTTGAATTAAATTAATTTAAAATAGCTAGAAAAATTATTATTTTTAAGTAATCAACTAATATGTAAATTAAGCTTTTTGTGATTTTCTAAATGTATGACATCATATTAGTTATTTTTTAATTATTTTATGTTAATTTTTTTTATTAATTTTATGATTTTAAATTTATATGTTTTTGAAATTGAAAAATGTATAAAAGCATCTTAAAAATCATATAAATTTTAATTTTCTATGATAATTTATTTTCATAATTTTTTAATTTTAATAACTAATTATTGATTTAATATAAAAACTAAATAAAAAACTTATAATTAATTCATCCGATTTTTAATAATTAATAATTATGAGACCTATTCTAGAAATTCGTAAATTTAATTATAGAAACATGAGAAAAAGAATCATTGAAATCGGATAAAAACGAACTCACAAACGCCACTTAAAGTTTTACACTTTTTGTTCAAATTGTTAAACCTGATGAAAATATAAAATTGACAGATTTTAGTCAGTTCACATACCAAATTATTAAAAAACAAATCCAGACAGCAAACTTGTCTTTTTTTCTTACATAAACATCTCTCTTTCATATTTTTCTCCCTTTCTCCTCTCTTTCCAAAAATTTTCTTAGTGTTTTTTTTTTTTAAAACTTCCAGTGTAGGAGTCAGTTTTATACAATTTTTATGACTAAAGTTGCCTCATCCCCTTTAAATTTCGATTTTATTGTTTAAAATGAAATTTCTATATATGCCTAAATGTATAGTTTTGTTATAAATTATACAACAACTTTAACTGTCCCCAAACATTATTTTGAATACTCCCTCCATTCTCAATTAATAAACATATTTTGATTAGAAAAATAACATTCTAAATTAATAGTCATTTAAAAATATTTTATGTTTTAAAAGCTTGTCTTAATGTTATTTTTCAATGTCTACCCGTGGTGATTCCATATTACTCACATTTAAATACTTATTTTCTCTTTCATGCTAAAATATTTATTGTTTATCAATATTTTATTTTATTCGCTGGATATTAATTTGCTAAAATCTGGTGATTTATTTTAAATTTTATGTCAATTGTTTTTTGAAAATGTCTAATATTTGAATTTATGATTTCATTCAAATAGTAAAAAAGAAGAAAAGTGGGAAATTCATGGTTTTTTTTGGGATAAAGTGAGGAAATTTTAATTTTTTTTTTAACATGAGACTTTGAAAAGTTTCGGATCAAATGCTTTTACTTTTATTAATCGCAGTTCAAATTCATTTATACAACTATTTCTAACTTCGGTATTAAGTTTATAATTAATAATTATTTAAATATATCTTCAAGATAAACTATAATTGTTATAATTCAAAAATCGTATTCACAAATCTATTGACAATAGTCATATTTGATTTCAAATTTAAAAATTAACATCCACAATACCCTCCCTCAAGTTTAGAGCATGAGGATTACTAATGCCCAGTTTGCAAAGTAAAAAATAGATCTGATTTCGACTCAACACCTTTGTTAATATATAAGCTAATTTCTCACTGCTCCGAAAACAAGTCATTTCAATCACACCATTTTTGATCTCGTGTCTCATAAAGTAGTAATTGATAACCACATTTTGTCATCCATATTTCCTATTTTTTAGTGTTTAATTCATGTTAATTCTTGCTTAAATCCCTCTATGTTTGCTTCATTTCGTGCTTAAATCGACCACATTTTATAGAAGAGTAAAGAATAGAGATAATTCAGTTACAATCAAAGAGTTTAAGGGTCTTTTAGCTACTTTTTCTGGGTGTCTTATAGCCCTTTGTTTATTTCCTTCTTTGATCAATTACGTAAATGCCAAGTAGAAGTATTTTAGGAGAAAATCCTTTTATATCTTTGTATTAATTTCTTTCCAAAGTTATTTTGTATTTTGAGCTTCCTAGGAAAGTGCCTTAGCGAATATCCTAAGCACAACTATTGTATTTAATGGCTCCTCCTTCATTTGTAATGAGATAAGATGATTTGAACCCTAATTCAAAATATTCATTTTGCTTATGGTATGAGAGCAGTGCTTCCGCACCTAATCAAATCATCAACAAATCTTTCTCAAATCTCGAAACTTCAAAAATCATGAATCAATCAAACCCTAAATGGCATCTAAAACAAACAAAACAGGCTTTGCTAATGAAAAAATTGCATCCGAGATGCATTTGTCAATCCAAACAAATGAAACAACAGCAAATTCTCTTGTTAATATTCGTTTCAATGGGAACAATTTTGTACCATGGAGGAAGAGTGTTTTATTAGCTCTTGGAGGAAATGATAAAGTGAGACTCATCAACGGAGAAGATGAATAGTCTTATGTCTCCAGTTTAGACTAAAGGATCTGGAGGAAGAATGATGGCCTTGTACAAAGCTGGATCTTAAATTCAATATCTTATGAACTGGCTGATCAGTTCATGTATGCTAATTCGGCTAAACAGCTTTAGGATGAGATCATTGAGAGATTCTTTGTCAGTAATGGACCATTGAAATATCAAACCCAGTATTAAATTCATGGAACTCATCAAGGTAACATGTATGTAACCATGTATTTTACCAAACTTAGGCGTTTATGGGAGGATCTTAATGTATTGATGCCTATTCCATTTTGTGCTAACTATGAAAAGAAGATGATTAACATGGTTGAACAAAATAAAACTATCCATTTCTCAATGGGATTAAATGACTCATTTGAAATTGGTAGAGGTCAGATTTTGTTAAATGAACCATTGCCTAGTCTCAATAAGGTTTATACCATGGTGTGGCAAGATGAGAAATAGAAGGCACTGTGCAACATGGTCATAGTGAATAACAGTATGACATTGATGGCCAAAACTCAATATCTACCCAAATCCAACAATAACGTTAGTAAGAATTATGTTTCCAACTCATAAAAGTTTTGTACTCACTGCCAAAGAGAGGGTCATTACAGGGAGGGTTGTTTTAAACTCACTAGATATCCAGACTGTTCAAGGAGAAAAGAGAGAATACCCAAGGTGATAGAAACAACAGGAAGATGAAAAATTGGAGGAAGAATAATGGAAGAGGGAAGTTTGCTGGCCAAGCTCAATATGTCAATAGTGAAAGTATGTATACTCCTTTTGATGAATCAGATGAAGATATGTATTCGATCATTGCCAAAGAAGTTAAAAAGTACATGAAAGGCAAGAACACTACCCCCAGTGTTGACTTTGCAAGTGCAGTAAGTTTTTCAGGTATAAACAAAACCTTTACAAGTGTATATAATGGGCAGAAATGTCATGATTTTTGGATTGTAGATACTGGTGCTACTAATCATATGACCTCCCAATTTAACTTGTTCAAAAACCCTAAGAAACTCGTAAAGGATTCCCTAATTCTCTTATCAAATAATACCTACACAAATGTCTCTCACACTGGAACAATCTTGCTTAGTAACAAATTGACCTTAGACAATGTGCTATATGTTTCAAAATTTAGATTTAATCTACTTTCTGTCCATAAGGTTACTAGAGACAACAATTTGAAGGTGATTTTTAACCTGTTGGTTGTGTTTGTTAGGACCTTCAAAGTGAAGAAATAATAGCTTTTGGACATCAGGAGGAAGGATTATACAAGATAAATAGAGATAGTTTCAATGTTAATAAGGATCAGATCTCTTTTATCATAGCTAGTACTGAATTCCCTGATAGATCTCTCAAGAATATTGACAATTCTTTTCTTTGTAAGGAAGATGCTAATAGCAGTTTGTGGCATCTTAGACTAGGGCATGGATCTTATAAGCAATTGTCATGTATTCCTGATTTAAATATTAATGGTAATTGTCAAAAATCTTGTTATACTTGTCCTTTAGCAAAGCAAAGCAGATTTCCTTTTTCTGTTAGTAATAGTATAGCATCATCTTGATTTGAATTAATACATGCTAATCTTTGGGGTTCTTTTAAGAAGCCATCTCTGACTGGTGCTACGTATTTTTTGACAATAGTGGATGATCACTCTAGGTGCACATGGACTTATCTTTTGCAGGATAAAAATCAGGTTCCTAATCTCTTAATTAACTTTTATGCTCTTGTCAAAACTTAGTTTCAAACTCGTATCAAGGGGATCGGAACTGATAATGGGAGTGAATTCATAAATGCAAAATTTTCTAGATTTTCTTGAAAGAAAAGGGATAAAACACCAAAAGAGTACACCATATACAACACAACAAAATGGGAGAGTAGAAAGAAAACATAAACACTTGTTACAAGTTGCTCGAGCACTAAAATTTAATGCTTCTTTACCTGATAAATTTTGGGAGGAATGCATTCTTGCAGCAACTCACTTAATCAATATTACACCCTCATCTGTTCTTAAATGGAAAATACCTTATACAAAAATTTTTAATAAAACTCATGATTATTCTACTTTCAAAGTCTTTTGATGCATGTGCTTTGCAACTAACATATAGCCAAACAAAAATAAATCTGATAAAAGAGCATTAAAATGTGTGTTTATAGGATATCTTTCAGGACAAAAGACATATAAACTATATAACTTAGAGTCTATAAGTGTTGTTATTAGTAAAGATGTCAAATTCTATGAAGACATATTGCCTTTCTCAAACAAAATAAGAGAAGATATTTCAAATTGTTATCCAGTCATTGATCTGGAAGATGAAATTGAAATCATAGAGGAAATCAATAAAAAGGAGACACAAAATGAATCAGAAGTAGTTCATGAGAATCAAAATATAGATGATTTTGTTCCTAGTGTAGAGGAAGAGATTGTTTCAGAAACCTTAATACCTACTACTCGAAATTTACCTCTTAGACCAACAAGACCATCTGCATATTTAAAGGATTACACCATTCATCAAAAATTACCCATCAGAGAAAGTGATACTGGTATTTCTAGTGTTAATGTTTTATATTCACAGGACTATTGTACCTTTTTAGCTAATTTATGTATAGAGACAGACTCAACTTCATTTATTAAAGCTCAACATGATCCAAGATAGCAAGAAGCCATGTATAAAGAAATACAGCCTCTAGAGGACAATAACACTTGGGAGATTACCATATTACCTAAAGGAGAAAAGGCAGTAGGATGTAAATGGGTGTACAAAGTTAAAAGGTTGGCATATGGATCTATTGATAAATTTAAAGCCAGATTAGTAGTAAAAGGGTACACTCAAGTTACTGGAGAAGACTACATATAAAACTTCTCCCTTGTTGCCAAAATGGTAACTGTAGAATTGTTAATCATTTTAGCAACTAACTTTGAATGGCCTCTTTATCAAATGGACATAAACAATGCTTTCCTTCATGGATCAATAGAAGAAGAATTCTATATGTTGCCTCCACTAGGATATTCAAAAGCTAAAAAGGGACAAGTTTGCAAGTTGCACAAGTCTCTTTATGGCCTTAAACAAGCATTAAAAGAATGGAACATTGAGTTCTCTACTTCTCTTATTGAATATGGATTCATGCAATCTCCACATAAAAATTGTATGTTCATTCATGCTCAAGATAACAATTATTATATTATATGTTGATGATGTACTAATTTCAGGAAACTTAGAGGAAACTATTTATCAACTAAAAGGTTATCTCCACTCAAAATTCTCCATCAAGGACTTGGGACATTCCAAGTACTTTCTTAGAATGGAGATATCTCAATCAACTTCAGGAACCACTATTACTCAGCAAAAATACATCAGAGATCTTCTGACAGCAACCAAACTTGATCAAGCTAAGCCTGTCTCTACTCCTTCTCCAACTAGACAAAAACTTGTTCACTTACGGTAGCAAAATTCAAGTTGCACTGACAAAATTAGCCATTGCGGCAGCCCCCATGAGAGGCACCCTACAGCTATCGTGTGAGCCAGCCCGCAGCAACAATAGACAAGGCTTGTGAGGACCCCTCACCAGCTCACAACACTTCGCGAGACCTGCCTCGGTAGCTAGCCCGCAGCCCTCTCAGCGCACCATGCTAGTCAGCCCGCAGTCCCTGCATCAACCTCTCTACACCACTTTGCGCCCTTTTTATAAGCACTTCTCTTCCCTTTTCTTTTTTCCTTTCTTCTCCAATCTCTTCCCCTACATTCCCTATTCATCTCCAAGTTTTGCTTATTTTCAACATTTAGCCAGTTTTTAGTAAACTTATATTATACCTTCTCATTTTCACCTCTTTTCTTTATTTATTTTTATTATTTCTTTAATTACTTAATTTTCATCATTTTCTCACTTTTATTTCACATTTTCTCAAAAAATGATTTCATCGAACACTTTCGCGAAATTATCGAATACCTTCATTTTTCCACATTTTCTTCAACTTTATTTTATTTTATATAAATATAGTTAGTTAAGATCATTTTAGTAAAATAAAATTAAATATTTTCTCATTAAACATCTACATTTTCTTTTCTCAAAATCATCAAACATTTTGCATTTTCCCTCATTTTCTCTCCCTTCAATATTTCTTCAACTTTTCATTTTTCCTCCTTTTCCACCCCACCCCACCCCACTTTCCCTTCTTTTTAACAATTATTTCCCTTCCTTTCCTCATTCCCATCTCATCCACCTTCCCTTATTTCTTCTCCTATTTCTCATTAAACTATTTTTCCTTTTTTTCCCTCACTTTCCATCCAATCTCTACACATCTTCTGTTCTTCATTTTTTCTTCTAATTGATCATACACTTTCTCTCTCTACCAAACCCTAATCTCTCTCTTCCATAACCCTAAAAACACTTCAAAACCTAAAATTGGAGATGAAATTCTCTATCTCTAATTAGAGGGTTTCATCCCCAAGGGTCAAAATTGAGAGCAAAGGTTGGAGCTTTTGGAGTTCAATTGAGTTTATTTATGGAGTTAATTCTTGGGCTTGGAGACTCAGTCTTTGGGCAACAAAAGAGAATTGAGCCACAAATAGGATTGGCCATCTATTGTATTCATCAACCATTGTTTGTATTTTCTTTATTTTCAATTGCTTTTAATTTGTATTAGTAATAGTTAACTAGTAGTTAATTGTTGTTGGTTGATGCATTATGCATATTTGGCTACTCTTTTTGGTGAGAAATGCTATATATGGATTGAGTATTTGATTTCATGAATCTATTCAATGAATGGTTTGGTTTCCAAATGATTGTATGTTTACGTGTTTGATCACCTCGTAATGCATGTTTGTTGGGAATAGTAATAAGCGAGTTGAGCTATTCTAAGGACATCGTTTAGGCAACTCGTTTCCGATAACACTGCAAGAGATTATGTGTTATTCATTCAAATGGCTATGATGGATTGTATGTGTTTAATTTTACATTCCGTTGTATGAACGTTAGCATGTCATGTGTTAGCTCATCGGTAAGATACGATAGTTCACTTTGAGATAAGGTTCTAACTAGTTAGTCACCATCAAACTCCCGTTCTTCATCTCGATTTTGCATTCATTTAATCATTGGATATTTTTCGTATTTTTGCATTGTCTTTACTTTCCAGTTGTGACCTTTAGGGTGTTTTAGGTTGTTGTTGAGAGTTTTATATTTTCCTTGTTTTCGTTTATTTTACTTTGTTTTTATTTTTCCTTTCAAAATATCCATTTATTTTATCATTTTTCTCGCTATTTCTACACATTGCTTTATCCTATTCCTAGAACGCGAATGTCCATGAGATCGACCTCGAATTTTCCATTTCCATTTTACGAACGTGCAGAATTTGAATGGTAGTAAAATTGTTATAAGTAATCAACCTTGATATGCTTAGTACGATCCTGATAAGCATGATTTGCAGTATTTTGTATGGTTGCTTGATTGTCACGAAACAAAGGAACCATGCTCTTATGAAGAAATCCCAGCAACAACAAAAATCCTTTAAGTCATTTAATTTCACACTTATAGTGGCACCATAGCATGATATTCCGCTTCTGTTGATGAGGCAGATACCATTTAGTGGTTTTTAGTTTTGCATGAAATAGGTAAGCCTCTGAGAAATATCAAATAGCATGTAAGAGAATGCCTAATTGATAAATAATCTCTCCAATCAAAATCATAGTATGATTGAATTTTAAGACCGAACTGGGACTGAAGAACAATGTCTGGTCCATGTTTTCCTTTTAAGTATCTAACAACCTATAATGTTGCATCCAAATGCTCTTTTTAAGGCTGCTGAATAAATTGGGAAAAAATATGAACACCATATGCCAATTCAGATCGGGTAAGACTTATGTAAATTAGTCTACTCAACAATCTTTGATATTGTTAATGAATCTCCTTTTGCCAATGCAAGACCATGATGCTTGTAACACTCTTCTATCACTTATACTTAATCATATTTTAATCGATCTTCATAAATATATTTCACAATTTATAACCCATAAAACCATAAAGTAGATATTATAAACTTTAAAACGGTATATTATAATTAAGAATCCAAGTTAAAATTAAAAAGTTATGAAAGAAACAGAATCGATTTTCCGTTCTATATGAAACCTGCGACTGGCACCTGAAAGGGTTGAAAATCCACTACTTGTGGCTATTGTCAGGGTCAAAAATTTTAATTTTACTAAAATAGACATAACTTTCATAAAAAAATTCAATTTTTGACAATTCAAATGTTCTACAAAAAGGTAATTAATTCTAAAGTTAACACTGTAAAGATAAAATAACCAAAACTCCAAATTTTACAAATCACGACTTCTCATTACATCCTAATTCACATATGATTCTAGACATGAGTGTGTTTTACCATAATAATAAAATTATGTGTCATTCGACATTAAGAACCTATAAACATAATCATTTTCATACACTATCCCACATTATTATATATTTTAAAAAAAAAACACCAAAAATCCATTGATTAAAAAATTAATAATACAAATGCAAGAGAAATACTCCTGAAAACACACCTGCATCTAATATTTTCTCAACCTTACTACAAATTAAACCGATGACTTGCACATCTACCAACTACCAAATAACAAGCATAACTATAGAGAGAATATGTACAAAAGCTTTTATTGTAAAAAATCCACATGTTCCGAGCCTTTTAAATGCTATACACTCTAGTTTCTAGAACTAATCTCCTAGTGTTAATTTAACTAGTATTTATCGGGTAATATGTGTAAATTTCTCTAAAATATAAATACATAAACTCATAACTTTATCGGTTTTATCTCATCACTACTGAGATTAAATTCTTATTGAAATGAAAAAAATAATATTTATGAAATCAATAAAAATTGCAAATCATAACTGATTAACATGAAAAATTAAAAAAATAATATTTATGAAATCAATAAAAATTGCAAATCATAACTGATTAACATGAAAAATTAAATATGTTCAATTTGACAATTTGCGCTAAAAGTCCAGTTTTATACTCTAATTTTCAAAATTTTATTAACTAATTTGATAGTAGATTTTAAAATTTTACAACTAACGATGCAAATTAAGTCACCGACTAAAAAGTTCCAAAATAATAGAAAACACTAATGGAGAATAACTAATTTGTGATAGAAAGATGACAATGCAAATTGAAAAAACTTATAAATTATTCATATCGTGCTTTTGAATATTGAATAGTGGGAGAGTCAAAGATGTGCTTCTATTTATATACTTGCACATGCAAATTGATGATCACATTATAAACGGGTGAGATTATAATTAAATTTAAAATTTGAACCTAAAGTCATTCTTATGGCTTTCTGTATTTTTAAATAAATTACTTTTTCTTTTTTAAATTTTCATAATACAAAACTTTAAGTTATTATATTTTATTTATAATTATGATTTTTTTAAATATTTTCCCACATTCAAAATATTTTAGTTTTGAAATATTTCATAAAATAATATTTAACTATTACAAATTTTCCACTTCACATTCTGCTGCAAATCCATTCGTAATTTTTTTTTGAAGAAAATAAAATGTGACAATGGAGAAACTAAAAATTGCTAATGATAATACATAGCTAGGTTTACTCGTCAAGCATGAGGTATAAGATTCCCACTAGTAACATAAAAAAAAAAAGAGTTATTTTAAAAGTTGCAAACAAGAAAAACAATTTTAAAATTTTTGTCATAGTTATTTTGGTCTAGTGTATAATATATATGGAAATTTTTTTTATTTTGAAAATTCTTTTATTCTAAATTAATAATATAATTCTCGGTATTTTATTTTAACTAAAAATACATTAAATTGATTTATTAATTTAGGACGGAGGTGGTATTTTGTAGTAAGAAATTGTAACTTATTTCTTGGATGATCGCTACTTTTTTTATATAAAGTTTCTGTTTTATATTTTTTGCACAAAAGCATCAAAGTTTATACAATATAATAATAATAGCAGCAAAGACTCGGTCTACATTGTTTTACTATAAATATATTGACCAAACATATACTTCAGAAGCAAACCAAAGAAAATTAATAAACAAGTT
>CANXYA010068378.1:0-15847 GCA_948193465.1 Acalypha hispida
AAACCTATCAAAAATGATCATTACAAAATATCCACACAAAAATAGGACAACCGTGGCAAAAAGAATGTAACTGTGATTTTCTGTCCGCGTCATAAAAAGAACAATTCCAAAAGTACAAGACATCAAAAAGTGAAAAATCTGCACACCAACATACGGACGACAAACAGTGAATTTAAAACTCATCAAATTTGTATAAATTCAGGAAAAGATTATTATTGCTTAGAGAACAAAAGGCTAACTATACACAAACCAACAATATAAAATGTCGAGCCTAAGAGTTAATTCACGAGAAACAAAGTCCCATTGAAAACTTATTAAGTTGTCGAGACTCCATTTCAAATAAGCTGAAAAAAACCTTATTGATTCGCAACAGATAATTTTAAACACACAACACATGACATACAAAAAGAATACAAAACACAGTTACTTACTATTGCTTATACAATAACTAAAATTTTCTAACTAATTACAAAATAAGGATTTTTAGAATTCAATGGCAATGCTAAACAAGCCTTACACATAAATGGTAATACAAATAAATACCAACTCAGTTATAGAAAATAATTAAAAATATACTAACACACTTATCCAAAAATGGAAAATAATATTTTCTTTAAAAGAGGCCAATAATAGTAGTAATTGATAACTCACCCTTTAAATAAGCTTAAACAGATAAATTACAAGCAATCCATAACCTGAAAAATCAAACAAATAAACATTAACATAAAAATAAACTGAATCATAAAATCTGGTGATAAATGTATCATTAACCAAGCAAAAGATCACAACTTGAAGAACAATCCATTATTATGATTATTAATTTCCATAAATATAGAAACTTTAAAATCAATCAAAACAAAAATCTGAAAAGACTTAAAATTTACATTACAAAAGAGACATTCAAATAATGAAAATTCAATCAATCTGAAAAAACTTCAAATTTGCATTACAAAACAGACATTCAAATAAAAAACAATTCAAATTGAGGTGATCCAGATTAAAAAAAAATGTTTATTAGTAAATTTATTTTACATGTAATTATATACTCTTTCGCATGCAAAATGCAAATGAGAATGAAAACTAAAAGAAAATGTGAAGAGACACCGATGGTCTTTTGATTTTGGTGAAAGACCTCGAGAAGAGAGAAGAAGAAGAAGATGAAATTGAATTTAAAAGATTGGAAGGTAAAGACATGTCAGCTTACTCAAACCAACTTTGATAATTATCGTTTCTATCGACATTTTTTTCTATATTCTTTTCAGGTTTTGGAAAATTATTTCCAAACCCAAATTTATTAGTGCCACAGCTGGACCCGGACCCGGACCGGATTCAGATTGGACCGGATCTAATTTTTTAAAATATTAAATTTAAGTCCGTCCAAACTCATATGGCAGGCTCCGACTAATCGCGGCAACCCATTTTTATCAAAAGTATTTTTTTATCAAATATTTAAATATTTTTTATTAAAAATAATATTAAAATATTATCAAAATAAAATTTATTCTAATAATTTTATAATATTTGTGCATAAATTTAAAAAAATAAATAGAAAATAAAATTTAAATATTTGATTAAACTTTGTTTTGTAAAAATAATAATAAATATCTAAAATTTTATTAAAAAATAATTTATTTTAATAGTTTTATAATATTTATAGTTAAATTTAAACAAAAATAAATATATATAAAATAAAATTTAAATAAATGTTTAAATTTTACATTATAAAATATAATTTTAAATTTATAGTTTGGATTGGGTCGGGCTTCATATTGATACTTAATTTCATCCATAGTTTTTTTGAGTATTTTTTGAGCTCGGGTTAGAATATGATAGTCACAAATGAGTGGTAGTTTAGTTGTGTCATCGTACAAAACAGCTGTGAAAATATGATTTTTCACAAAATGTAAAATATGTCCTAAATTATAATAAGTTCCTAAACAGAGCATCCTAATAACATCTAAAATATTAGTACCATATTTAAATGAAATGTGTTTTGGTTCATAATTAAATAAATAAATACTAAAATTTAACGGATAACTTTTAAAACTCCCTTAAAATATCATTATACTATTAATATTTAAAAAAGTGTAATTAAGTCCATCTACTTGTGTCTAAAAGTCAAATAACCCAAAATTCATCTTTTATACCAATTAATGACACATACTTGTGTTTTAGGATCAAATAACCCCAATTGGATTTAAAATGAACCTTTGTTTATTATTTTGGTGTAATTTCGTTTTTAAACTTTTACTTATGTCCATTATGGAACTTAAAAATATTTTTAATTAAGTCGATTTTTTAAAATAAAAAAAATTAATTATTTTTAAAATCTTCTTGTTTTTTTAAAATAAAAATTTATTGATTTTCGTTCTAATATATTATAGTAGTTTTTTTATTTTTGATATTTACCAAAAAAATTCTTGATTTTTATTTTAACTATTAAAAAGTTTTTTTGATGGTATTTAATTGTATTATAATTTTTTTAAACTATTTTAAAATTTTTAGATTTAAAATTTTTTTTTATGATTTTTATTTATAAAAATTTTAGATAGTCTTCTTGTTGCTTATCCGGAGATTGTTGGAAAGTATCTTGATGCTGGTGATTCGAATTATTATACTTTTGTTGTGCTTTCTGTCGACGAAAAGGAGGATAAAAACGAGTCATCCTTGTTGATTCATATTCCGGGTAAGATCATTTCGTATAAGTTTAATGACAGAACTTTGAAGGAAGTTTGTGAGTTAGGCTATGGTGATGGAAGTAGAAGTAGAAATGCATTGCAATTGATGGCTTGATGCTTACCAATATATTGAGACATTGGCATGTGTTTGATAATAGTTGTTATTTGTGAAGATTAGTTCGTCATTTAAAAATTCAAAGCTTGTTTCTTGAAATGTTTTATAGACTCGATTCTGTATGAACATAAATTTTCTGTTTGAATTCTGTATTTGTTTGAATTTTGAATTGAAATGAAGGATTAGTGGTGTCCTTGTTTGATTTTGTTATATGCTTCAGGTGCTAGAGATTAGTAAATTGTTTGATCCATTAGTACTGTTAAATGTGCATATTTTGTTTCATAGGTGTATTTGGGGTACGAAACTGCTTGAAAGCTGTACTTTTTTTTCATCATATTTCGGTGTAATTAAATTACAAAATGTTTTATTTTATATTGAAATTTTTTGGAAAGTAGTATGCACAGTACAGGTTTTATATTATGTATAATTTGGAAAATGATCTAGGCCAAGCTGCATCTTAACTTATTTAATCGCAAACAAAAATTGGATTAGAAAAGTGATGTATTAAAAACACGAACAGAGCGGATCTAACTCTCTTAAACCATGATCTAGTGAAGTTCCGATGGATATGCTGATCTAAACGTCTTAAACCATGTTCTAGTGAAGTCACCGGAAAAAAAACAATCGTAACAGCTTAGCCTTTGCTAGCTCAAAAGTCACATTCTGCTAGTGCATTAATGATGAAGTACGTCATTGACATTCTTGCTGTAAAGATGATAAACACCCAGAATTTGATTGCGAAACGTGCTTATTGTGATGGCCATCTTCTGGTCATCACACTCTACATATAGCACTTGATTCACAGTAACGAAAAAAGAACTCTACAATCTACGCATAAAGCTGTCCTTCTGCAGTGTGAAAGTTAGCATCAAGTTGATTGCCGTTTTTCTTTACTGTTAGGACTATGTCCTTCTGTATGCAATTTCGCAATGTGCTAAGTGGTGTTTGTTTTTGTCTCTAGTCTGAATTTTGATATGTCTAAACAAGGTAATAAGGGCTTTACGACTTAGTCTGCAATCTGTTAAAGATTTTTGAGTTCAAGATATGGTCACTTCTTGTGCATTGTTTGGTCTATATAATATTCTAGGAATTTAATTTTCGATGCTGGAAATTGTTGGTTAATTTTGCTAATACCATGTATGAAGAGTAAGTTAGCCAACTTCTCAGGTTGCTTCCAATGCTTACTGGTTTACTGATTTGCTCCATGTGTTTTTGAAAAATGAAATGCAAATGCGGGTCGTTAGGCGGATAACTGGGGATAGGATGTTGAATTCAATCTGAGCTTTCCGGTTATACTATAATAGAAGGTGCACAGGTGTTGAGGTTGCGGAAGCAGAGGCATTTTTTTTTGTTGAATTGCTACTTTTAAAAGATATTGATCTTCATGATAATTTATGTGATTGATAGAAGACATATTGTTGGAGATGCTCCGTATAAGATCTTCCTACGGCTATAAAAGAAAGACCATCTTAATTTTCAGAAGCCGGACGAATTAATTACAAAATTCTTAGTTAATTTTTTTTTTATAAAATTAATAAAAGATAGCCATAAAAATAAATAAAATAAAATGAACTTATATATAAATTAAACTTTTTGTGATTTTATGAATGCATAACATCATTTTTTTATTTTTGAATTATTTTATTTTAATTCTTTTTACTAATTTTATGTTTTAAAATTATATATTATATATTTTAAAAAAATTAAAAAATACATCGAAGCATCCAAAAAATCACAAAAAATGTAATTTACATGATATTTTATTTTCATAATTTTTTAAGTTTTATAACTAATTATTATTGATTTAATTTAAAAATTAAATAAAAAATTTATAATTAATTTCTTCGATCTGTAGAAGGTGTGGGATCTATTCTAGAAAATCACAAATTTAATTATAAAAACATCAATTTTTAAAATTAGTGTGTAAACAATTTTAAAATTAAAAAATTATCTTTTTATAAGTAAAAATAATTATAGAAAATATAAACTATAAAACAAAGTTAAAAAGTAGTAATTTATTATTCTTTCTATTTTCAAACTTTCTTTTGTTTATAGCATGCTTCATACAATAACTACACACTTCTCATCTATTTATCATTGTCAATTGATTTGCATTATTCATATTATAAGTGTTGTTTTTAAGTCATGTAAACTCTACGTATATTTCTTATTTTATGTTCTTTTCTAATTAATTATAATATACACGGCATTGTGAGAAAATAGTTTTCTTGAATATTTATGTATAGAATTTTATAATTAATTAGAAAATTTTGAGATATTTGAGAGAATTAAATTGTAATGCAAACTCCCATAATTCTGAATCCATAGGAGTATATTCACCATTATATATAATGAATTTTATCATTCATTTACATAAAATAAAATTTTAATTAAATTATTGAGATAGCGGAGTGAAATTCGAGTTTAGTTTTTTGATTGTGTCAACTAAAATTAAAAATATCAAAAAGTTAAAAAATTTAGTGTAGAGAAAAATTGTGATCAACTTGAACTTTCATATGTTGAACAATGTTAAGATTTTTTGTTAGATCAAAATTCAGAAATCTTTTCACCGTGAAATAAATTAAAAGCAACAACATGTGAAAACCTATCAAAAAAAAAAGCATCAACATGTGAAATTACTTATGGTCTTATAAAATGCAATACTGAATAAAATTTGAAATTGTAAAAAGAATTAAATTTTATTAAAAAGAATCATAATTTTTTATATCAAATGATAAATATGTAAAACCATTTTTGCAATGCTCGTTTTATTCTAAAATATTATTTAGTTGTCATAATATATATAAGAAAAAACAAATAATTAAATCCAATTCAAGCAATATTTAAGATTGTGAAATGTTAACTGATTAAAAAAATTGGACACGTCAAAGTCTAGCTCTCATCAAGTTGGAAGAATTTCAAGCCGATCAATGAGGTTGGATGGGTCATCGTCCAACCAGGAAACTATCAACCCAATAAAAAGGCTAGATAGTCCACTAGTTCAGAACTCATGACGAAGGTTAGGAGAATGGCTGAAGGATGGACTAGAAAGGAGGGAGCTGAAGAACCAATAGACATCTAGCAATAACGAATCAACCAATCCAATGAGAAACCGCCAACAACGTGGGTAACTGCTCACTAACATGATGGATTTCGACTTTCAAGGAAATCATCTTATCCACACTTTTAGTATAAATAGACTAAAGCTCAGTCAAAAAAAATGTTACGTTCTTCTACTTTACGAATTTCTCTTTGAAAATCAAACATTCAAACACTTGATTACTGACTTGAGCATCGGAGTGGCCTAAAGGCAATTTTGTCCAAAGTTTCCACGTTCTTACTTTGTTTTGCAGGTCTTAGTAAGAATTCAACCGGTCAAAGCAGGAATTTTGTAAAATGGATTGAATGTGGAATTTCCACATTGCTGATTTTAGCTGTCGAGCTGTAAGCTTTTCTTTGAAGGATGGATTAATGTTATAGCAGAAGAGAGGTGTTAGAGAGATGATGGTTATTAAAAGGTCCAGACCTCCATTGAATAGATGTCCAGTTATAAGCTTTTCTTTGGAGGGTCAAGGCAATGTGGTGTCTCCTCATTTGGATGCCATGGTGGTTCGGGCCAAAATTCATAATTTTCTAATTAAGAAGTTGTTGGTGGATTGAGGAAGCTTAGTGAATTTAATTACATGGAAAGTATTTGTTGTAATGGGGCTGGAAAGTGCAAAGTTAATCCATATTTCAACTCTTTAAGTTGGATTAGGGTCAGAAACTGTTCCCATTAAAGGTGCAATATATTTAGAAGTGGAGTTAGGCGATGGAGATATAGTGAAAAGTCTGAAGGCGGAATTTATGGTAGCTAATCTGGAGTTTGCATATAATGTTGTGTTGGGCAGACCAATTTTGAATGAAACATATGCAGTGTCATATCACAGGTTCTTAACTTTGAATATTTCAACCTCTAGAGGGATTGGAGTTCTGAAAGGAGATCAAAAGATAGCTAGGAAAACTTATCACACTACGCTAAAAAGTGTGTATAAGGTAGATGGTGTTCAGGTTGCAGCAGAATCCTCAAATAGAGAAAGAGCAAAAGCTGAAGGAATGGTTCAACAAGTTGGATTGGAAAAGGGCAAAATTGTGACAGTAGGGGAGAGATTGGATGCATATACATCAAAAAGTCTAGTGGAAATGTTGAGGCAAAGGTTGGAAGCATTTGCATGGGATACTTCAGACTTAGCTGCAGTGAGTAAAGAAGTAATAACTCACAAGTTGAGTATCTATCCAGATTCAACTCCAGTTGTACAAAGAAAGAGAAAACATTCAGTATAGAAGCAATTAGCTATTTTTGAGGAGGTAAAAAAGCTGGAAGAGGCAGGGATGATTAGGCAGATTGATTATTCTGTTTGGCTGACAAATGTAGTAATGGTGAAGAAGCCAAATGAAATTTTTAGAATATGCGTGGATTTTACAGATCCCAACAAACTTGTCCTAAGGATAACTATCCTATCCCAAGCATTGATTAACTAGTTGATGTAACAGCTGGACTTGAGTTGTATTATTTTCTGGATGCAAAGTCCGGAAATCATCAAATTCCATTGGAGTCAAATAAAGTAAAAAATGCTTTCACCACTGATTTAGGCATTTACTGTTATAGGATGATGCCCTTTGACTTGAAAAATGCTAGAGTGACTTATCAGAAGTTGGTGAACAAGATGTTCGATGATTAGATAAAGCGTAATGTATTAGTTTATATGAAGGATATGATCATCAAGAGAAAAGGGGCTGAAGATCATCCAACAGATGTAGCTAAAGTTCCGAACATTCTGATGAAATTCAACCTCAAGCTCAACCCCAGAAAAATGCACATTTGGAGTTCCAGCTAGAAAGTTTTTTGGGTACATGGTGTCTCATAGGGGAATTAAGGATAATCCAGCCAAAATCAAAGCAATAATGAAGGTGGCACCGCCTAAGAACTTCAATGAAGTTCAGAGGTTGAATGGCAGGTTTGTTTCAAATTCAGCCACAAGGTGTTTACCCTTCTTCAAGACGTTGCAGAATATGGAAAAGTTCTAGTAGGATGAAAACTGCCAGGAGGCTTTTGAGGCCAAAAAGAATTTCTTGCAGTCACATCCACTCCTCAGTAGACCTATGACAGGTGAAACTCTCTATTTTTATGTTTCTACCACTGTTGAAAATATAGTTGCCATATTGATTAGGAAAGTAGATGGAGAACAACTTCCTATTTATTATGTTAGTAAAGTTTTGCATGGGGCTGAAGTTAGGTATCCTAGACTAGAAAAGGCAGCATATGCTTTGTGGTTAACAGCATATAAGCTGAAGCATTATTTTGATGCTCATTTAGTGGTGCTTAGAACTGATTTATCTTTAAGAAAAATTTTACAAAAGGTTAAAACATAACTGAATGGGAAGTTAAGATTGGGAGTTATGAAGTAGAATACGAGGCTAAGAAGGCTTTGAAAGCTTAGATGTTAGCTGACTTTGTGGCTGAATTAACTCCAGTAGATCAGCCTCATGAGGAACAAACAATTAGTTTCTGGAAAATGTATGTGGATAGAGCAATTGGAGGTCAAAGAGTTGGAGCTGGAATAATGATTGAGGGTCCAAAGCTCATTGTGGTTAAATATGTGATTAGGTTTGATTTTCCAATATCAAATAATACTTCTGAATGTAAAGCTTTCATTACTGGAGTTAGGTTAGCTTTGGAGTTGAATATGTCAAGGTTGGATATTCACAATGATTCGAGGTTAGTTGTTGGACAGATGAGGAATGATTTTGCTACTAGAGATGAGAATATAAAGAAATATTATGAAAAAAAATAAGAAAATCTTTCTAGTAAATGAAGAGAAGGAATAGAACATTATTAAAATAGATAAAACACATAATGTTAGGGCTAATGAGATAGCAAAGAAGGCAGCAAATAGAGACTTAGATGGGTTGAAGAATATTCATGTGGAAATTCAAAATATTCTAGTATAAAGGAGAAAAACGTTTTGGTGGATATTAGGAAAGAAAGTTGGATGAGTCCTATTATTCAATATTTGGTTGAAGGCACTATGCCGTCAGATTGGAAAGAAGTGAGGAAGTTAAGTAAAGGGGCAACTCTTTTTTATTGGATAAATAAGACATTGTACAAAAATTCTTATACCCATCCAATGCTGAAGTGTGTGGATGAAAAAGAGGCAAATTATATTATAGGGAGATACATGAAGGAATTTATGGAGTTCATAAGGCTAGAGAAACCTTGGCTGGAAAAATTTTCTTACAAGGCTATTTTTGTCCAACTTTAAGAAAGGGTGCAATGGCATATGCCAAAAAAATGCAAACAATGTCAAATTCATGCTAGAGTGCTTAGATGGCCATCACAAGAGCTTCAACATATAGGTTCAGCTTAACCATTTAACCAATGAGGGTTGGATGTCATGAGTCCATTGCCTTTATCAAAAGGGCAAAATAAGTGGTTGGTAGTAGCAATAGACCATTTTATAAAATGGATAGAGGCTGAACCTTTAGTTACAATTTCACGATAAAGAATCATAGAATTCTTCTATAAATTTGTGCTAACTCACTTTGGTATTCCCTATATGGTGATTACAGATAATGAGAAGCAATTTGATTGCCAACACTTTAAGAAATTCTGTGAAAATTTCTACATCAACTTGAGGTGCACTTTAACCTATCATCCGCAGTCCAATGAGGTAATTGAGGCTGCAAACAAAAGCATTGCTAAAGGGTTGGCCAAAAGGCTAGAGCAAGACTTGGCAAATTTGAAAAGAGGTTGGGTTGATGAGTTTTATAGTGTATTGTGGAGTTATCGCACTATTCAAAGGTCACCCACTAGAGAGACTCAATTACACTCACTATGGGTCAAACGCAATGGTTCCTATTGAAATTGGATCTCTATCTAGAAGAGTTCAGATTGTGAAATTGGTATATCAAGAGGCTGAACAGAGAGAAGACTTGGACTATGCCTATGAGAGAAAAGAAAAACCTGAAGTGCAAATGGCTGCTTGCAGACAAAAGGCAGCCAGATTTTACAACATAAGGGTGAAAGAGAGAAGATTCAAGATAGGAGATATAGTTCTACGGAAGATTGAAGCCTGGAAGGGCGATGCTGGAGTTAGCAAGTTTCAGCCAAAATGGGATGGATCTTTTAAGGTAGCCCAAATTCGTGGAAACAATGCTTATAAGATTGCTACACTCAACGGTAGATTCCTCCCAAGGACTTGGAATGCAAATAATCTGAAAAAATTTTATCAGTAAAGTGATGAGAAACTGAATGTGTATAAGCAGTTGCATTTTTTTTAATTTTTCTAAAAGGTTGGAGAATACTCGTCCGATCTTGTAAATATGTTATTTGAATCCCCTAAAGGTCGGAATGTCAAATTGCCCAAGTAGGACGTAAAAACAAAAATATAGAAAAAAAATCAATGAATAGAAGCTTGGTGGAGCATGTTAAATCACATGTGTTCACCAAAAGTTTGAGTTGTGATTTTAATTTAATTACTTTAATTTTATTTAAAGTGTTTGGCAGTTTGGAGGTAGATTGGGTGAAGAAGAAGTTGAAATAAGCTTAAATGCTAAAAAATCATAAATTATCCAATGATAAAATTTGTCCAGAATGACTAAATTCATCTAGAGAGTATAATTTTCGATTAGACCTAACTAAACTAAAAGGATTAAATATCCAACTAGATGGAGAAGTGCAGAAATTAAGGATCCATTCTTCCATCACCTAAAGATTATTCTTTAGAGCAAATTTTAAGATATTAAAATTCAAATAAAAGTTGAACCAAACACTTGAGGCTTAAAATAAAATTATGGTAAATAAAGCCAACAAAGTGATTGGTCCGATTGAATTTCTGGAGAGGTCAAACTTACATTTACATAAAATAATTCATCCAAAAAAGGGATGAAACAAAATGTTCGATTACATCTGAAATATCAGATAAAAGCAACTTTAAATGGTTGGACGAATAGCTGGAGCATTAATTGGATGCAGGAAGGTTAGAATCTTCGTTATGAGAGGTTGAAGCATCTTTTGATGGTAGGTCATTGGCTAGAATAGAAGTTGAAATGTTGGGATCTAGGAGGGAAGGTTCAAAAAGATAGTCTGAAACGTCAAGAGTACATCGCTCTCCACCTTCTACTTGAAGGACCTCCTGATAAAAAAATATCCTCCAAGCTGGAACCCTTGTTTAGCCCCTCCTCTGGGTTGGCTTCATCTTCAGAATTTGAAGGCAGAATATCTTCCACAAAGCTAAAATCATGATCAACATAACGATCGGAAGAAAGCTTAATAAGTTTCCCCTTAAAACTAATAAGGGTATCAGCTTCTTATTCAACTCGTCTTTCTAGCTCTTTCTGACAAGATTCAACCTTCTCAGCCAGCTCTTCACTTTTCCTTTTACACTCGGCCAGTTTAGCCTGAATATCATCAAGTTCTTTCTTCACTCTCTCAAAACCTTCCAGTTCCTTTTTCATTTTGTCAATCTTAACAGCTTTAACTTTTAACTTGGCAATCTCTTTATCCTTATTAGCCAAGTCACTTTTAAACTTTCCTACATCCTTATTCATCTTTTCTCTTAGCCCATAATAATCCCTTTTAGAATTTCTCAAGCAAAAGAAAAATGCAAAGATATAATTCCCAGTAAGAATATAAGATAAGAGCAACACATTAGTAATAAGAAGTTAAAAAAAAATAAAGAATTCTTATAAGATTCTCTTTACCTGCTAAAGGTATGATTAGGATTCATCATGAAGCTGGTCAGAACTTTTTTCTTTCAACCGAGCACGATCAATTGGAAGGAGAGTGTTAGCCTTGATGAGTCTGGCAATTCTAGGGCTAGTACAATTGGCTTCATTGCCAAATTTATTTGTAAAAAGCATAGCACAACCAAAGTGAGGGTCCTCATCATCTTCACTGAAGCAGCCATCCACAACAAGATGAATCCTCTCCCTTGAGTCATTTCTAACCTCTTTTGTGAAATCCACATGTTCAACATGTTTTCTCTTAAGAGAAATGGTGGTAGAAGAGGTTGGAGACATGTCTCTAGCAAGTTTTGGAGGATCCACTTTGGACACCTTAGAACCAACTTTCTCAATGGCTAGAGACTCAATGGACTTGGCTCTAGCATATTTGAAAGGTTGAAGATCAGCAAGTTTAAAAGAGGAAGAACCTTTTTCGTAGTTTTTTGCCTCATAGTTTCAAGCAATTTGGATTTGCCCTTTCCTGCAAGAGAGAAATATTAAGGATCAAAACACATTTCATAATATCAAAGGAAGAACAGGCTGAACAAATAGAACAAGAGAATACTAGAGCATTCATCCGTTTTTTCTTCTAGGTTGGAAGAGTTAGACTCAAGTAGGGATGAGTATTGGTTAATTTTGGTAGGTTCAATTGATTTCGATCGGTTAAAATTCGGTAAATTTTTTCTAAAATCTATATCGAACCGAACCAAAATTAGATGGTTAATTGGTTAATCGTCTGTTAAATCGGTTAAATCAAATTAAATGTCAATTATGTCATAACTTTTTCATCCAGACTCCGCTTTTAACAAATCATATACCGTTTTAAAGTTTATTCAATATAGTTTGTGAATCAAAGGAATTTACTTTAAAATTATTTATAGATTTTTCTAGAATTTTATAAATGCGTTTATAGGTTAAAGAATAAGGGTTAATAGTGGTAAAACGTGATTTCCTCCTAACTTGAGTTTTTGAACTCCATTTTTAGCAAACTTTATACTGGTTCGAAGCTTATAAAGAGTAATTTTTTTTATATAACTTATGTTTTACAAATAATTATTTTAAAAAGAATGATTTTATGTAAAGTTAATACGTTTTGAATTTTTATGTCGAGGTGTTACAAAATCAATAAAAATTCAAAAAAATTAACCTTAAATTTAACTAAAAAAATATAAAAAATCATAATATTTATTATATTTTCGGTTAATCGGTTAAATCAGTCGGTTAACTTATCGGTTAACCGAAAATATCCTAAATCCCTACCGTTAGTTAAAAGAAAAAATTGGTTAATTCGGTTAATCGGTTCGGTCGGTTAACCAAAATCCACAGTTATTTTTCTCAGCCCTAGACTCAAAACAAGAATAATAGTTAAATAAAATACTATCTGAATCTTTATCCTCCAGCTCTAAATCTTGGATAGTCTGGACGTGTTTCTCTTCATCAGGTGTTAAAAGAGGAAGAGCTGAGGGTTTGGAATAATTTTTGTTCTAGGTGTTTTTAAGAGTACCCCGTCCAGAAGGGCTGGTGACAATGGCATACTTGAATTTCCAATTCTTTGTACAATAGGAATGTCGAATAAGCCATATTGGCCAGTTAAGCTATAATGATCATCTCCAGATTTGTTTGGAAAAGATACACAACTTGGGGATCATTCTAGCATTTAGAGGGATGGAATGGAAATAGCATACATCTTGTAAAGTGTAAATAGTTCTAATGGCATTAGGATGGAGTTGGGATAAAGCAAGGTTATGCATTGTCAGAAAGTCAAGAAAAATCTAATAGGCTGGAAACCTCAATCCAGCTTTAAAATAATCAGAGTAAACCATCAATTCATTCACCCCTAAATCTATATCAACGCTCTCATTAGTTGAAGGCACTCTAATAGGTATTTAGCTTTTTAGAGTTCATCTTGCTAGGAAATTCTCTAACAGGTTTATTAGGAACTGTCTTCTTTCCCATTATTTTCTTCCTACCCCTACCTCTTTTATGAGGAATTAGTTCAATAGAAAAGCTCTTTTCGTCAGAGCTAGAACACTCTTCGTCGGAGCTGGAGATAATATAGGTTGGAGAAAACTCAAGAGGCAGAGTTTTCATAGGAATAGCTTTATAAATTTTGCTAATATTCCTAAAGCCAGATGTGAAATTAACAGAGGAAATATCAGACCCAGAAGAATCTGACAAAGAAAGAAAGATATAAACTACAGAAGGATTACTTCGATCATGGGCAGACATCACAAACATGGAAAATTGAAGAAATGTATAGCATTTCAAAAGAAAAGATTAAGGATAGAGAACTCATTTGGATTTGATTGTTAAACGGCGATTATGGGTTAAATGGCAAAGAAAGAGATTCTGACGAGGCTATTAACAGAAAAAGAAGTAATCAAAACAAGAAATGAGTAATTAATTAAGAGAAAAACTCATAAAAGAGAGAGATTTCTAGCAATTGAAACAGATTTTTGAAGAGAGAGAAAGATAAGAGATAGAGTTAGTTTTGGTTTAAAATTCGAAATGAAATTCGAAGTGGAAGGAGGGAAGCTGAACAAATAAGATCAACGGTTAGGGATTGATCTGAAGGTTGATAAAGTGACAGATGTCAAGCGAGAAATGGATGAAGAAGTGAAATATCTACATCTGGCGCATTTAATGCGATGGTCGGCCACTATTTTCACAGTTATTGAGAGTTAAAGATAAGGAAGGAGAAGAGTTGAACGCTTCAGTAAATCATAAGAGTTGAAAAGAATGGATGGACATGATGGTTAAAAAATGATAGTTGAAGCATCAAAGAAGCCTCTAGCCATAACGAAATAGCCTCAAATATGAGTCTTTAACTCATGACTCTATGGGAGGACATATGTTAACGAATTAAAAGAAATTGGACACTTTTAGAGTTTTTCAAAGTCCAACTCAGCCAAGGGCAAAAGAGTCAAACCTCTCATCAAGTTGAAAGAACCTTCGGCTAATCAAAAAGGCTGGATGGGTCATCGTCCAACTAGGAAACCATCATCCCAATAAAAAGGCTAGATAGCCCACCAGTTTAGAATTCAGGATGAAGGCTAGGAGAATGGCTGAAGGATGGACTAGAAAGGATGGAGCTGAAGAACCAATAGACATCCAGCCATAACAATTCAACTAATCAAATGAGAAACTGCCAACAACGTGGGTAACTGGCCACTAGCATGATGGATTCCGACTTTTAAGGAAACCATCTTATCCACACTTCTAGTATAAATATATTAAAACTCAATCAGAAAAAAGGTTACATTGTTCTACTTTACGAAATTATTTCTGAAAATTAAACATTCAAACACTTGATTACTAACTTGATCGTCGAAATGGCTTAAAGGCGATTTCGTCCAAAGTTCACACGCTCTTACTTTGTTTTGCAGGTTTTAGTATGGATTCAACCGGTTAAAGCGGGAATTTTGTGAAGTAGATTAACACAAAAAAAATCATAGTAGTTTACTTAGGATTTGAAATTAAAATTAAATAACGATTATTTATAAATTTATAGATAAAAATATACATTGATAAATCATAAAAAAATCATAATATCATAATCTTAAGAGAATTTATATTATACCAAAAGTTAAATTCATTAATATTTTTTTATATGTTATATCTGATCAATCTCTTTTTTTTTTAGATACTAAGGAGGGGATCTCAGTAATACATACTAAAAAAGGCATTATTTGTTGAATTGCTGCTTTTAAAAGATTTTGATCTTCAGGATAATTTATGTTATTTTAGGGGTAGATAGAAGACATATTAACATAATTAAGGATTGATATAAGACATATTGTTGGAGATGCTTCCTAAGCCTATAAAAGAAAGACCATTTTTAGGTTGAAAACATCCCAAAACCAAATAGTTTTGTATTGTAATATAAATCTCTTTTTTCTCTTGTAATTTTTTCTCTAAGCAGAAGTTCAATTTGTCCATGAAACTTTCACTTATGAAGCAATTTGACAATTTTAAGGAATATTGGAGCAAATTGCCCATCAAACTCTCACTCATAGAGCAATTTAATTTTAAAAAATTAAAATTTCATTTTGATTTAAAAATATATTATAGAATTGTCCATATCAATTTTTTTAAGTAGAAATTAAAGCATAATTTGAGAAATAATATATTTTTTTATATTTAAATAATAAAATTAAACTTTTTCAAAAAAAATATTTAAAATATTATATCTTAGATTTATTGGATTATTCAAAATAATTTTGAAGGAAAACAATCTAATAACTTTTTTTCTTATTAAATTGGGACTATATGTGTATTTTTAGTAAAAAAA
>CANXYA010078425.1:0-10149 GCA_948193465.1 Acalypha hispida
AATACAACTTCCAAATCCACTTCAGAAGCATACTTTGATTCATCAAAAGTAGGTTCGAGCAACCTAAACCCCCATACTTCTTAGGAAAACAAACAGTTTCCCATGCAACCTTATGGATTCCTCTATTTGAAGCATTCCCGGACCATAGGAATTGTGCAATGATGCCATTCAATTTATTAGCCACCAAACAAGGCATCCGATATATGGAGAGATAATAAATAGGAATGGATAACAATACGGATTGCAATAAGACTAACCTACCACTAGGTGATAACAGAGCACCACACCAACCATTCAAGCACTGCTAAAATGAAAAAAAACTAAAATGAAAAATTAATTAGTAACAAACACGTTAAAATATGTTAACATGATTTAATTTCAAAGAAAACTTGGACTAACGGTCGTTTTAGATTACAAATTGTTAAAGAGGCATTTAGGGAAACCAAAAGTCAAAAAGGGTACAAAAATGGAAAAAGTAGCGCTTTGGGACAAATATGGTAAAAATATGAGAATGGGGTAACTAGGTAATTATCACCAAAAGAAACACTTTAAAAGGGACTCGTGATCATAGTGCCATTGTGAAGGTGACATACTTTGAAGGCAAGCCCAAAGGACATACGGTGCATTTATAAGAAATGAGGAAGATGGGCGTAGAAAAAGAGGAAGGCAAAATACGATGGCAAACAAGGAGGGACAGAGAAGAAAATATTTTGAAATGGCTTTGTAGTCGAAGAAAATTGATGTTTCATTTTAGACTAGGGATCAGCAAAAATGCACATAGAGTTTTGAGTTGTTTTATTCATTGAGAATTTAGAGGTCGAATCAAATATGGTAATTGACTAGGCTGTTGAGGTTCAAAACCATAAATTAGTATCAATTATTCAACCAAATTTGTTGAGTTCAAAACCATTGGTTCAGTATAGTTTGTCCAAAAGAATAAAATGAGAAAAGAAGGAAACATTAATAGAAAGAAATCATAACATTTTTCTTGTAATTTCATATGAAATTCTTCCTCTTACTAGAATTAATTTTATGTCAAAAGAGTCGATCATTGATGTATTAGAAGTATATTTATTAGAATTTGCCTCCTCACACGACCTGCCAGAAGCCCTCTCCTGGTGTACTCAAATGCAATTCTGATGCAGCTTGTTCTTCAACGGGTGCCTCGACTTATGGATGCATTATTCGTTCCTCAGATGGGACATTAGTAGCGGCAAAAGGAGGTCAATTTGACGGCTCTTTTGATCCTTATATGGAGGAGGTTCTTAGCTTTTCTGAAGCATTAAGCTGGGTGCATAGTATTCCGCTTATGAATGTAATATTTGAAGTCGACTCGAAACTTCTTTACATTGCTCTAATATTCTCGACTGTTGATAATTCCTACTCTAGTCATTTGGTTAATCATTGTAGGTCTATTTTAGCAGGTAATAGTTCCTACTCTGTATCTTGTATTAGAAAATCAGTGAATTTGGGTGCTCATATAGTTGCTAAAGCATCAAATTCTATGTCTGATTTCGAAATATAAGATGTCCCTCTTGTGTTTCTCAATGATGTATTACTTTCTGATAATATCTAATATAAGAAGTTTTATATTTAAAATATTTATTAGAACTTGATTTGATTGTAGTTTGGTTTTCTATTTCATTCCTACATGTTTAAGGTAATTGGAATGAGTATGAAATGTTAAACTTAATTTAGAATTATTATGTAAAATGTAGATTTTACAAATATATAGATGGTGAATTGGTTGTATCTATTACAATTAAAGCAAGGATCATTTTAATATCAAATTAATAACAAATTGGTTATTTCTACTTAGATTTTTAAAAATACAAGAGATCCAAAACAAATAAATGCTTTTGATTAAGATTAAAATTCCATTGTTTTGATTACACAAAAGAGGAAATGAAAATAAAAATTCAATTTATTTATTTATTTTTTAAAAGACTAGATACGATGTACCTGTTCAAAACACAAGCATTATACGTGGAAGATAAAAATGTGTTCTTTTAAGGCAAAAATACAATTTACACCCTTCTACTTTATAAAGAAGTACAATTTCACCCAAAAAGTTCAATACGTATAAAAAATGTCCATAGAAACACCTATTACAAATTGTTTCAAAAATTACATGCATTCCAATTTAAATAACATGTAATTTTCATACTTCTATTATTTTATTTGTAAAATAATTTAAAATAAAACATAAAATATTTCTGAAAAATAAAACCTAAAACTATGAAAAATGATACAAATAATGTCTTCATGAACAAAGCTCTATTACAATTAGATGGTTTTTTGTACCATTTATGAAAATTTGAGGGCCATTTTAGATGTTTATAGAACTACAATACAATAAAAGTAAAAAAAAAACAAATAAAAATAATACTAATAATAAAATTTAAAAAATATCTAATGTCAACAAAAAAAACAATATTATAAAACATTAATTTCAAAATTGAAATCAAACCCGAGCGAAGTTCGGGATACACCCTAATTAATAATTATAGCGAAGGTTTATATGTAATTAACTTTTTTAGGAGAATATGTAATTAACTTTTGAAAAATGATAAAAAGGTGAAAAATAATTAAATTAAGAAAATGGTAAAATTCGAGTTAAAAAATGGCAAAAAATTTTAAAAGACCCTTGGTCAACCTATTACAATAAATTAAAGGGTCTTTTTGATCTTTTTAATATATATAACGCTTAACTCGTTCCGAGTCATATTTTTTGAAAATGTTCGTTGCTGTTAGTTACAACGATAATCAAATACTTTTTGATTCACATTATAAATTCAGTTTAAATACTAAAAAAATAAAAATTATGTTTAAAATTTTTTTTATAAATGAATTTTATGAAAGTCATTTTCTAATAAAATATAGAAATATGAAAAAGAATGGTAGATTTAAGTTGCAGAAGAAGAAGGGTGTGGTAATTTTTTTTTTCTTTTAACTTGTATTTATAATAGGGAGGAGATTTAAATCGGACTAATAGAATCGGTTCGATCAGTTAACCCACAAACCAATCGACACTGTTTTAGTTCCCTGTCGGGTTTTTTTTTTTTGAGAAAAGTTCCCTGTAGGGTTTTTAAATCATTCATCTTCAGTAAGCATTGTTATCAAAACCGAACCAAACTGACCGGTTCAACTAAAAATACTTGAAATCAGACTCATAACTAGTTTGATTCACCGAAAATTCGGTCAAACTGATTAAGATCCGGGTTGAACCAGAAAAAACCCGTCACAAGAACAGGGAAAAACCAGTTTTATTTTTTTTTTTGAAAAATTATGATTTTTTATTTTTTAGAAAATATTTATTTTATTTTGAAAACACATTTTTAATAATTCAAATATTAAACCAGAATTTTAAATTTCAATCTATATATTTATTTTTATAAAAATATATTATTTTAAAAAATTATCTAATTTTATTTTAAATTAAAAGTAATATAAATAATGATATATGATTTCAGTCATGATTTTTTATTTTTATTATTTTAATAATATTTTAGTAGTATTTTTTGATAAAATAGTATATAATTAATAAATGTATACTAAATATTTAAAAATCAGTTCAATCTCGGTTCGACCAAAAAACCGTTGACTCTTTGTCTACCGGGCCAGTTTGGACAACGTTACTGATAAAGACTGATTAATAAATTCTGCCAACTCTTCACCATCTTTATCAATTCCAAATTTAATAGAAACCCTAGCTAACCCACCTCCATCGACAAAACATGAGCAGCTCCAAAAGAAATAACACCCCTATTTCATCCGCCATTAAAGTGGCTGAAATTGAAGAGCTTCTCATTGAAATTTTATTGCGAGTACCAGCAAAACCTCTCTTGAAATTCAAATGCGTCTCAAAACAATGGCTTGCATTGATTTCCCATCGCAAATTCCGTTCCGATCATGTCCTTCTCCACAGTAAAAAACGTACCACTGCCACTTCTATTAAAGAACCAATATAACTCTGCCCTTCAAATCATCCCTTTGAAACCTGGACGCAGTAATTCAATACCGGCCACAGATTTTCTGGATGTTTCTGCTGTTAAGGTATTACAGTCCTGCAATGGTCTCATTCTCGTACAATCAATCCGAGATTCTGATTTTGATCCTTATTGTGAAGATGAGTATGTTTATTTTGTTTGTAATCCTACCACTAAACAGTTCAAGGAACTGTCTTTTGATTCTTGTCCATTGATTATGGACAAATTAATAGCGCCTCATTTTCTTTTTGAATGTGATACACTAATAAGTGTTTGTTTGGCTTTTGATCCTAAAATATCTCTGCATTACAAGCTGATTTTGATCTTTGGTCTGTTTGATTACTCAGATGTGATTGATCATATGTCCCCTTATTTGAAACAAATATTTGTTTATTCATCTGAAACTGACTCATGGACATGGGAAACCATTGATGTAATGAAGCAGAGTATGGTATCACATGATCCTGGTCTGCGTCGATTAGGAATCTCCTTAGACAGTCACATGTGTTACTTCAATGGTGCTATTTATTGGCATCGATATCGTAACGACGGTGTTCATTTATCTTTTTTCTGCTTCATTGTGGATAAAATGAGTTTCAGGAAATATTTTGTGACACTGAATTTAGGTTCCACGGCCTTGTGGAATGCCAAGGCAAATTGATGGGTGTAACTTCTGATGATAGCAATGATATCGAGTATGATCTTTTCGAGATTGCACCAGAGTATTCAAGACTTAAATTTTACACTGTAAGCATTCAATCTATTAGAGCTCAACATCCAAGCTGGAAATTATCTATCTTCAGTACAATTCATGTGATTAGTGCAGAAAATGAAGCAGAGACAATGCTTGTGATAATTGTCGACGGTACTGCAATGATCTATCAACTGTCTACTGGAAAACACACCGAAATCTGTGGTGTAGAACCTATGACTGGCATTGGTTACCCTTTCTAATGCTATAAATTCCGGAGTTATGAATACACAGAAAGCCTCTTCTCTCTTTGATATTGAAAAGTACTGGTAATGCCCTTTACTTTATATATCCTTAATTTATAGAGTTTTGCTACATTTGATGGTTTACTAGTTCAAAGCATTGACTTGGATGATGTATTATTTAATTTCAATCAGATTATTAGGTGCAACCTGCAGTGCGCATATTGAGTTCATCAGTATGGAAATTCAAGTGTAAAGATTTTAAATGTTTATTATATCAAATACATAATAACTTTGTAGCGAATTGTATTTACTATGTCATCTTCTTTTGTTTTTGCTTTGTTGGCTCAGTTGGAGTATAAAAAATGGTCTTATATATTCTCAAATTTCAAACCAAAAATTATGATCATTTCAATCAATAATTATATCCGATGTCATATATTTTATTCAAAATTAAATAAATATTTATAAGAGTTGTTTGTGAGAAATCGTTAGTGGCGATATGAAATATTCGCAGTTAGTTACAGCAATATTCAAAAACCCTTTGACATTCTTCGATCTACATTATTAATTAAAAACATTATAATCAAAAAAGGTTCATATTCTTTCATGATAATAAAAATTAAAAGCTGTCACATTGTTTAATAAATTTATAAATTATTTTATTTTTTCTTGTGGTGTCCGTGCCTAGTCTTAAAACATTCACTCTCGAATCTTATTATTCCTTGCATACTTGGTCAATCTCTTAACCCTATTGATATAATAGGGCCAAAATATGATGCTGATATGGCAAGTTAACGCCCGGTCAAATGTCTATCGGCCGGTGACATGGCTAGTCAAAGCAGGGCGAGTCAACAGTTTCTAGAGGAGTGGTGCGCGGGAAATTAAATGGGCTTTTGCCTACCCGAAGGGGTTACCCGGAGTTTTTCAAAAGGCCCGCTCACTCCTTATCTAGGCGTTAGCTCCTATAAATAGAATGCTTTCATAAATGGAAAGATAATTTTTCTCTCTCTATTCTACTTCTCTCTCTAGATATAAAATATGCTAATGTTGATCGTCGGAGCCCTATCGAGTTAAACCAACCCGGTTGGTCCAACGGTTTATTCTTGACCTGTAGAAACTTGACATTTGCTCCCGGTACCTTTGATCCCGAGCTTTAGGACCCGGACTTAGAGTAGAACTGAGATTGACTAATTCATCATTGGCGCCTTCTGTGGGGATATTTTATTGGATGGTTGTTTCTTTGAATCCATAGTAAAATATCAGTCACCGGCTTATTGAATAGTACCAGTGCCGGGGAAACACGATATCTTGAAAAATTATTCCTTGGGGGATAACCCGGCCTGTTTTCCTGGGAATTCTTCCCTGGAACCCATGATGATTTGAAATTCCGGGTAGAATGAGGGTTGGCTAACATTTTTCCCATCCCACAACTTTATACGCTGGGACTCTTCATATAACTGAATGTAATCCCGGGCAATCTCCATCAGTTTGGTGTAAGAATCGACTTGCTTATTTATTAGCTTATTGCGGAACTCAACCATCGTGGTTCCTTCTTTCATTGCATCCACAACTCCTCCATCATTAAGAGATTCTACCTGCATTGCTGCTTCATTAAATCTCTCGACAAAATCTGCCAAGGATTCATTTTCCCCCTGGATAATATTTTAGAGTTCTGAGGTCCTCTTCTTGATTCTCCTTCCTGTAGTAAAATGGAGCCTAAAAGCTGCCATCAACTGATCATAAGACTCAATTGACCCACCGGGAAGAGAATAAAACCACCGCTGGGCGATGTCCTCCAATGTTCCTGGGAATAACCTACACATTAAAGCATCAGTCATATAATGAATCTCAGTCATTACCGTTGTAAAAGTTTGTACATGAGAATCAGGATCCTCAGTTCCTCTGAATTTCTTTATAGATGGCATCCTAAAACTCTCTGACAGCACATCCTCGTATTGCTCCGGAGCTAATGGACACCTGGAAGGCCTGTAACTCCTTTTTGCAATTGCAGTTGTCCCAACTACTTCACATTTATCTGGCCCACCTTTATTCACCCGGGATCCTTCAAACCTCGGGTCATCTGCCTTCTTGCTATGAATGCTATAGGTAAGATCCTGAGAAGTTCTATACTCGCTAGAAGCTTCAGTCTGGTCCTAAAACACTGATGACGAACCTCCTTCCTGAGGATTTGATTATTAACCGGTATCTGCTGCTGAGGGGTCACCTGTTGCCCGATCAATTAGGAAAGGCGAATAACCTCTTGCAGGTATTGAATCTGAGCCTGATAGAATTGCAAAGTCTCAGCAACCCGAGGGTCTTGCCATGACCCTGAAACAGCTACCTTGGTAGCTTCCACTGAAGGAATTGAGTTAATTACCGAAACCAACGGGTCTGGCTCCTGATTCTCCCCTCCTTATGGTGGAACTTCACTTCCTACCAGGATAAATGACGCTCGAGACCCAGTATTCATATTACCGGGGACAACATTATTCATAGAAGAAGGCATGCCCGGAACACCTGTCCTAGCTAATGAAAATAATGAAGTTGGCCTCATAGAGCCAACCAAACTAGCCCCTGTTAACGGGAGCGACAAATTAATAGCAGGAGACGCTATTGGATTTGTAAGAACAGATAAGGCTATCACCGGGGATATAAATTGACCCCCGGCCATAGCAGAATTTTCCACGGGGAGCACTGCAGTCCCCCCAACTCCCTGAGAAGAAACTAGATCCGCCATTGGAAGTGAGTTCCCCACATACGGCCCCAATGATGAATTAGTCAATCTCAGTTCTACTCCAAGTCCGGGTCCTAAAGCCCGAGATCAAAGGTACCGGGAGCAAATGTCAAGTTCCTGCAAGTCAAGAACAAACAGTTGGACCAACTAGGTTGGTTTAACCCGATGTGGCTCCGACGGTCAACATTAGCATATTTGGTATCTAGAGAGAGAAGTAGAATAGATAGAGAAAAATTACCTTTCCATTTATGGAAGCGTTCTATTTATAGGAGCTAACTCGTGGACAAGGGGTGAACGGGCCCTTTGAAAAGCTCCGGTTAATCCATTTGGGTGGGCAAAAGTCCATCAAAGCCCCCCCGCGCCGCTCCTCTAGAAACTGTTGACTCGCCCTGCTTTGACTAGCCATGTCACCGGGCGATAGACATTTGACCGGGCATTGACTTGCCATGTCAGCAACATATTTTGGCCCTATTTTATCACTAGTCCATCCCAAGTGAAGGGTATTTATGCCCTGCTCGACAGAGGCCAAACTCTGAGCAGGAAAGAAAAAAAACAAAAAGAGTAGGCCCGGGGCCTTAAAAAATTTTGCCTGGCCTATAAAAGGGGAAGGGTGAAGATTTTTGATGGAAAAATGAAACCCTAAACATCACTGGTGGCGGGAAAAACAAATGTGTCGACTCCCTAGCCACAAATGATGCAATGCTGACACATGGACTTCACGAACGAGGATGATTACCTTGATTTGTGTGCCTACCCCTATAAATAAAGGGTAGGGCGAAGAAATCTTAATTTCGCCTTCACTTAAAAATTTTAGAGAGAGAGAGAGTGCTCTGTTCTAGGGAGAGAAAATTCCTTTCTGCTGCCTGGCAAGTAATTTCGTTCAACTGAAAAATTAAGATTCATTCCCTGGCATGACCTTTTTTCTGGTTGATTTTATTATACATATATTTTTTACCTGCCTCTTGGGCCTTTAAAAATTTTTAATGGGCGCTTCCTTCGTGAATCTCAAGGTGAAGTGCTTAAAATGGTGAATCAGGATGAACTTGAAGTCACTAGCAAACCCCTGGGCTCTTCAGCGGGGGATAGGGCCCGGGAAAAAGACTTTTCCATGACGATTACTGACTCAACAATCGAGTCCCCAAACCCAATTTTTTTCCATCTGGAAGCCCGCCTGGTGGAAGAAACTCGAAAAGTAATCCCAGGTGCGGGGGTACCACTTCATGCTAATGAGCTTGATGAGGAAACTCGCAAGCTTCAAGTGCAAAGGACTGAGATTCGGGCAAAACTGGATCAATATATCTCCAGTGTATCGGAGAGTGATCTTGCCCTTTACAGGAAAAAATATTCTATCCCAGATGATTATGAGCTGGGAGTACCGGGGTCTACTGACCGGGCCTACATGGTAGTCCCAGACGAGCCTGGGATTGTTATTTGGGAAGAGCAAATGATCTGTGGTTTGACCTTCCCCCTGTTACATGAAGTAAAAGAGGTGTTATCCTCTGTGAAATTGTGTCCCGGTCAACTCCATCATAACGGGTGGCAAATGTTGACCGGGTTTATAGCTTTGTGTAATACTTTTAATGTAAATTTTAGCATAGGGAAGTTCTTTTATTTTTTCAATTTTTTCTGTCGAAAATGACCTTGCCCTTCTTTTGAACAGTTAACCCCGATGGAAGAGGATGCATGCCAAAGACTTTTTCTCTGTGTCAATCCTCCTTTGCCTGTTAAAGGTTTCCTTCCACCTCTTGGTAATATTCTTCTGCCATTATTCTTTAACATTGTTTTGGCACCTGGTTTTAATTTTGTTCCCTCTTTCTTCAGTGTATTCCGGGGCATCCCAAAAATTTCCAAAAAGGAAAACAGCTATTTCTAAAAGCCTGGCACCAACAAAAACTGGCAAACTCTGTTTGATAGATGAGGGCGTCGATGCTACGATGCTCGGCACAAAAACCAGCTCAACTCCCCTAAAGCTTGTTAGGAAAACGGCTCTCCCTCCTTTAGTCATCAAAGAGGGAGCTTTCAAGCGCAAGGAATCCATGGCTTCTACCCAAGACAAGGGGAAGGAAGTTGAGAAAACCCTTACAAAAAGGTCCCGACTACTCGGTCCCGGAGAGGAGTCTGCACAGAGAAGTGGTAGAAAATTTATCTGTACCAACCTGGGCCACTGCATAAGGATGGACTTGGCAAAAATTGATAAAGCCTATCCGACCTGGTGCACCAGCATTCTTTCCACCATCATTCCTTCAACCATAGTTGAAGAAAGACGAGACACTGGGATAGAAGAGAGGAATGTCGGGGATCTTGGTTCTTATTACTCTATTAAGGTATTTATCATGACTTCTCCCTTTCATTAAAATGCAGATTGACTTCCTATGACTGACTGCTACTCTTTTCTACATTACAGCTCATCAATGCCCTCCTAGTCTCGAAGCGATATCAGAAGAAGCTGGAGAAAGAGGCCAACGCAGCAGATGTTGACTGGGCTACAGC
>CANXYA010085376.1:0-11289 GCA_948193465.1 Acalypha hispida
AATAATAAATCCAAATCAAATATAGACCATAAGTTTTTATCCACCTCTAATTCGAATTTTAAATTAAAATCACAAACCATTCAGGAAATATTTAATTTTGAATTTAAATAAATAAATAATTTATTTCAAATTTAAAATAATCTTTATTATTTTAAATTAACACATCAAGAATAATAATTTTTGTTCTAGTCTGTTTTCAGTGTGCGACCCTATAAGTTCACTTAATATTGGCAATGAACTTAAATCTCATTCGAGCCCATAAATAATAACCGGTTTCTAGCAAAATATTATAATTACCCAATTTAAGTGAATTATCTGAAACAACATTTATAATGTTATAATATAATCATTTCGTCACTGTTAACCCTCGATTTGCGTATAAAAGATCCGATAATGACAACCAACCAAAAATCCAAAGTTTGTACTGTGAAATCAATAGTTAAATAAAATAATATAATAATATATAAAAAGAATAATAATAAATGAACAGAAAAAAAGAAAAATAGATAAATATAATGGACATCAAGAAAGCAAGAATCGACAATCAAAGAAAGCAATAATTGGTAAGGGAATTCAACAATCAAGGCCTCAAAATCAGCAGTACAGCGAAAAAGGCTTATGCTCGGCAATTGAACAAATTATAAATCGGAAAGCCCCTTTGCGATTCTACCAGTCATTTTGCGTTCCATACTTTGAATCTAGACGTGCCTCTGGACTCTTCTGGCATGAGAATCCGCGCTGAATGACGTGAAATCAAAGAACACAATTCTCCAATTATCTCAATCCTAGATTCATGTACCAATTTCAACCCTTGATCGGACCTTTTATTCTAGGTCTCTTTCCACTATAAATAGAGAACAAATTAGAGTAGTAGAACTTAAGTTGAAATAACTAGAAAAATAATAAAATAGTAGTAAAATACTAACGCTTGAGAAAAATTAGATTGAAAAAAAGGTGGATAACAACACCAAATTCTTGTTAATTTTAAAGCATAATAATATTATTTTCTCTAAAATTTAAATATCGATTCTAAATCTACAAACTCATCGGTTTTACATCTCAAGAAAGGTAATTTTTGAGAGTCCTTATTTTTCATACATTACGTTTGCATTTTCAGATTTGATATTCTATTCAACTGTTGCTTGCTATTTTTAAATTAAATCACAATTGCAAGCCCGAGGTGTTATCGACATAATACATTACCGATTAACCCTTCAACGGTAATGGACATTGCCAATTTCTCCTCTAATCGGCTCTGTTCGTTTCCGATGTCCTGCATAAATAATAATTTTTGTTTCATTTTCTTTTTGATTATTTAAAACAAATTTAACTTAATAAATAGTTGTATATTTTATATAGTATTTAGTTTGATAATTGTTTTAAATAATAAAATAGGAATTTATTTTGTTGATTTAGGGAGCATAATGAATTAATAAATTACTAGACAGATTTGATAGTTATAGTAGTAGTAAAAATGTAAATTGCATATTTATTTGACTTAGGATTAAAACTAATATTAGACTTAGGGTGATATCCAGTTTAGTAATTAGATTTAATATAAATTAATAATATGTAATAAACTGCCTATTATATTCTATTTATTTCTGTTTTATATTTTATTTGGAAAACTAACCCTTTTCTTGTAGGTTTATTCTTAGATCAGTTATGGAGTTAGGAATTTTCATTTAATTTATTCTATATTGCCTATTTGGACGTTTGTATATTTCTTTTGGTTAGAATGTAATTAATAGGAATTTTCATGTAAATATCTAATAATAATATTTGTATGATGAAAATGTAATAGAATAACAATGTAATCATAATTTTAAAACCTGTAAGCGTATTAAATATCAGACTTGCAAATCGGACCCAAAATCTCATGATGGGTGGATAGTTCACACAATTGTTGGCCATATTACACCTTCCCGTATGGTTAACATGGGCGGCGACTCCTATTTTTTTATCATGCGGTTTGACAGTCTAATAAGTTGTCTACCGGCATATTTTTAATATGTATAGTGTTGATTCGTTTGAGTGGTAGGCGACAAAAATCGACTCGTTCACAGTAGCGACTCCACTGAGGATAATCTAGTTTTCAAGCTGAAGTATTCAAGTGGTTATGGACCAAGCACATTTTATTGATTTTGAAATTATAATTAGGTTTGCATCACGACCTCAATTCCATTACCATTTACGTCCTTAATTAAACCTGATGGCATTTATTTCATCCACTTATATTCCTTCTTGGATATTTAGGGTGTAATAGGCCAATCATACTCAGATTGCATAAATAACATCTCCACTGGGTCTTGATGACCTGGTCTGTGAATGGAGATCGTGCTTGCATCCGAGAACCAACTCCTACCCCTGTGACTTAAAACCTCATATAGTGGACCTAGTAACTTTCCTTAGGTTATCGAAATTTTCCTGTTATCTAAGTTTGGGCCTTTTTAAAAAAAATTATATTTTTGCACTAGAATGCTGTCGGGATTGCTCCACAAGATTATAATACAGCTTGTGCAATTTTTTTTCCATGTAAAAAAAACGTGTAAGGAATATATTGTAAAATTTATTTTTTTCTTGTACTTTCATTTTCCAATATAAGTGGAGCAACTTCTGGTAATAATAAATTTAAAAAATGATTAAACCGAAATATTGATAAAAAAAATTGAAAACAAAAAATTCAAAAAAAAGAGAATAAAAAATTCAATTGAAATCCCAAGTGTTTGCCAAACTTTGATAATGTCTTCCATGAATGTGAGAGCGAATTCACTGTCACCTATGACTCTGAATTAACCGAGATTCCTAGGATAGAGCCTTTGACCGCATGCAGTCTCAAGGTTGGAAGATAGAGATTCTTGTGTTTATGTTTGTTATATTACTAACCATCATTTGCATCCATGCATACATACCATATAAATCCTTATTGATTGGGGTAAGTTTCCTTTTAGAAAGATTGCTTAGAAAAAGAAGGAGTACAAAAAGGCTTTGGGACCGCGGTGATAACAAACACCTGTTTTGTCTGCCAGTTGAACCAACAATTATAGCTTCACCCCTACCCCACAAGTTAGACCCAGTTCTAGATTCAAGATGACTGAAAACTCTAGTATTAGTGATGAGCGCTTGTAGGAGATGATCATCAATGCTTTGATTTTTGTCAAAGTACTTTGCACGCTAAAAGAAGTCCTTAGGAAAGGAAAATAGGTTGTTATTGAAGTTGAAAATTCTAAGCAGCAACCAAAGATTGACACTGGCGTCATAGCCCTATTAAAGCTATTTGATGAGTATGAGACTGAAGTGCCCAAATTGGAGGAAGATAATTCCTTGAGAAAGAAGTTAAAACAAGAACTTTCCATGATGAAGAAGAAGTTGGTTGAAAAGACAGGTGGCCTTAATTTGTCTTACGAAGATGTGGTGTATGACAACTGGAAATTGCCTCCCGAATTCAAGATTCTGAAGATGTCCAAGTATAAAGGAACAAGTAACCCAACTGTGCATGCTCAACATTACTTGTAGGTGATGGCTCCCTTGGGTCTACCAAAGGAAAGAGTAGCTTTGATGTTTGGCTACTATCTTAATGGGCCAGCTCTAGATTGGTACCATGGTTTGAGCCCAAGTTTGCAAAAAGATTGGGATGCTCTGGCTATGGAATTTATCAAATAATATGGCTACATTGTTAACATCCAGGTGACCTTGGCTGACTTGGAGGTGGTTAAGCAAATACAAAATGAGTCCTTCAATGATTACTATCTAAGGTGGATGCAGAAGGTTGACATGGTGAAACAAAAACCTACCAAATCAAATATGATAACTAGGCTGGTGTTAGGAGCTCTTCCTACTTACATTGAGGTAATGAAGTTTGAGATCTTGAATACTTTTGGTGATGTCAATGAGGTTGTCCTGAAAGTAGAAAAGGAATTACAAGCTAAAAAGGGAACTTCTAATAGTGAGGGCTACAGGAATGTTAGAGCAAGTGGAGGTTTTGATGAGAACTTTTCCGGTGATATGAATGTTGTGCTTACTCCAAGAAGGTTTTTAAACTTTGGGAAACCTCTTTCTACGGTTTACCAAATGTTGAAGGACTAGAACATAATTAGGCCTTTAAGGGATCCTTTTAATTTATCTCATGGCACTGACCTATAGTTAGCACCACGTCCACGATCTTTAGTGAAACAGATCAAAAGATGAAATAAGGAATGAGATATGAATCTCGTTAACTCAACCCTTGACCGCGTAAACTGAACTGACTGTGCAATAGGTTGTTGGCGTCATTGAGAAGAGCTCTGTGGCTATATATAAAAACCGAATACGGAACTCTCGAAGAGATGTGAAGTCGCCGCCCGATTTCCTAACCTAGAAAATGGTGCAATGGTCAGGCCCCGGAAGATGCCACCACACCTTCTCGAGATATTTTAAGTCCTAGATAATCACCTCGAATACACGCATTACTTGTCGGAAGATTCCTACGATGAGGTGTAGTCTCAAACAACCTAATATACCATACATCTATCAAACAAAGCACATATTGACCAAACGGCCCAAATTGATAAGAAAGTGATAAAACATGTGAATAAACAAATGAATAAATATCATGTGAAGAAAGGGGAAGAAAGAATAGGGATCATGCATATAGAAACATGTGAAGGGGAAGCATATAAACATGTTAAAAGAATTGTTGGAAGGTGATAAGTAGGTATTATGCATTTAGAGCGTTTATTAGAAAGAGTATGACAATAAACGGGAAACAATTAATAAAATAAAGAAAGGGAAAGATTAAAAAAGAAGAGCATGCATATAGACATACAAAGGGGAAAATGAGCTTTGAGCGCTGGACCCACGTGCTTAAAATAAGGGTTCTAGTGGGCTTTTCGGCTTTGGTCCAAAAGTTAGAATACTAACCTATTATAAATTTTAATAAACAATAATACAACCCGAATAATTAAAAATGCTGAAAATAAATAAATAAAACTATATTTGACTATCCTATTTACAAAGTCTTCAATTCTTTGAGATTGGCCACCTCTAGAATTTTGCTCAGAATTTTCAATTCCCCATGTGCTGAATGGCCATGGAGAGACCATCGAATGAAGTTCTAAAGGTGGCATATGACTCAAATCAGCATGGACCTAGCATTCATGGCAGCACTTCACAAATCTGTTATAGTTTGTCTCGATTGTCGACCAATAGTACCCTTGCCTCATAAGCTTACATGTTAATGCGCGTCCATTCATGCGAGGACCGCAACTCCCCGCATGTATCTCCCTCATCAACTCCTTAGCTTCTCTCTTGTCAATACACCTCAAGTGCATACCATTGAATGCCCTACCAACAAAGAAAAGTAAACCATTAAAAGATGTCAATGATAGGAGAGATTCCCATAAAAGAGATCTTTGTGCAATAGAATTACAAGCATAGGTGATCAAAACCCTACATGACTGACCTTGCAAGGTAAAATCCATTGATTATCACTAATGTTTGTATTACTCAAGCCGACATTCTCGCTTCTGCTTTGTCCACCCCTGCTCACGTGGGTACTATCCTCTAAGATGGAACGCTCCCCTACCGATGCATTTTTACATCCCACAACTTTAGCAGATCACTTAACCCCGTTCATCTTCGGGACAAGAGCGCTCGATCAGTGAGCTATTACACTTGAGATCCACTCTCTACCATTAGTGTAGAATTTCATATTACAGCTAAACTGCCAGATGAACCCACAGAAGGAGAGGAATAAGAACCAAAATCAAGATTAGGCCAAAATTATTTAGCTATGAAGGGTGTGACTTCTCCTTTAGTTTCTAATAAACCCATGAACAAGAGATCATATTTACGAACCAATTTTCTCACAAAATGTTGTTTAACCCTGGATGTTAACCCACCTCTACAATTCCATACCATAAAATCTAACTTATCCATAAAAAATTAAAAATCAAGATGATCAGTGAGAAAAGTAACAATCATTAAGGCAAGGGGGCCTTACTACGAGTGGACTCAAATAGAGCAATGAGAGCAATGTCATCTTTTTATTTGAAGATCTTCAAAGTCAGTCCTCTTTCCCAAGCTTTCTTAGTTATAAGGGAACATTTAATGGTGTGTTTAACATTCCCAATATTTACCACCACTTCACCAGGAGAGTTTGGCCTACATTGATCAATGACATGATTCATATTACGAATATCTCCATCAGATATAGAGAGACAAGCAATAGGGAGATCATTTTGGTTATCATGATTGATGCTAGGATCATTATTCAAACATATCAACTTAGATCTTTTATTGATAGTTTCATGGCACATGTCGTCACCTAGAGTAACAAAACATTGATCAAGAATGGTTTCAACATGTTCCAGAGAATCACAAATTCTATTTCTAAGAACAATCTTGTATGAGGCTAAAGAGATATTCAAACCCTTGTTAGCATCAGAAAAATTAAGAACATTTTCAAGCCTTGATGGTGCAGAAAATCCTAGAGAGACCACAAACTCAGTAGAAAGGGGATCAAGGTAAAGAGAAGGGAGATACAAAGCATTAGAGGGCTCAAAAGGATCCCGAACAGAAGAGTTAAGCGGACTTCCAATTTCAAGAGGGGCTAATGTATTAAGAATAGGTTAAGTCTCATTAACATGAGTAGAAGAATTTGTATCAACAGTATTTGACAAATTAATCAGATCATCCTCATTGTCATTAACATATAATACATTCAGATCAAGTACAGCATCACCAACCAAATTATCATCAGGCTTCCTAATAGATTGGATGGAAGAGGAATCAGATACCTTTGTAGAATCCAAATAGTTTGAGTTAGCCATATCCACTAGAGGAGGTGGACGAACAATGTTGTTATCCTTGTTATTATGTTCCAAAGAGGAGAAATGACCAGCAAAGGGTTGTTCAATGATCCTTAATTGATAATTCGTCCCATTAGCCTCAATTGTAATAGAATCATTGATTAAGTTCAAATGTGAGGTGTAAATGATAATACGTACTAAATCAAAAGTTTTAGTTCAAGGGTTGCTTTGTATGCTGAGTAATATGAACCCCACTTGAGTGCGATACTTTTTAAAACCCTAGGATCCCATAAATAAAGTGGAACTCCCTCACACTTTATCATAGCATATCTTTTAGAACAGGTAATAGTGGGAGACCACTCTTCAATCGATTTAAACTAGTTCAATAGAGTATCCCTTGCACTTTCAAGCATGTGTTGTTTATCATCAATAGTATTGAATGTCAAAAGAAGAAGATTACCTCCCATGGCTCTAACCAAAGAATCAATAAAGTAGGACTTCCATATGTAATTTCTCAGTGAAGTTAATAGCATGGGTTCTATTAGTTACCCCACCAAACTTCTATTCAGCCATTCTTTGTTATTACATGGGATGGCTACCTTCACATCAGCATTAGAGACATAAGCTCTCGGTTTAAATCCCAGTGCCTCCTTAAAAGATCTCCCATCCCTTTCTTTAAAAACTCTAGGAGGCCTGGGGTTTTAGGATTTAGGAACCACATATTTATCTTTTGGCAACTCAACCGATCTAGCCCTATCAACAATAATCTTATAGGAGCCCATCCAAGACCCATTAAGCTCTATCACAATATGAATTCCATCTACCTTCTCACTCATAGTTACAAATCCAAATCGTCTCCCACTACCGTTTAACCTTCTTGGGATATAAACTTTAATCACCTACCCAAAAGACTCAAATTTTTTATGTAGATCCAAGTTAGATATCGATGGTGGAAAGTTTTTGACGTAAAAGATAGCAGTATGCAGCTCCGATTGATAAGTGTTATTTAGAGTAAAGCGAACAGTTTCAGCTGCTTTAAGAGGGTTAAGAGCAGCCAGATCTTTAGAATTTGTTTTCGGGTGGTTATATTGTTTGTTGAGTGTTTGATGATCAGTATTTGAGGTTGAAGCTGGTAAGTTGCCGGCGGCGGTGGCAACGGAAGGAGAAGAGGGAGGGTTTGGGGTTGGGTGAAGGGGTGGCTCTTAAGTTGAGAGCATTTTTTTAATAAATTCTTGTATTAGTAATTATCAAAAGACATTACATCAATAAAAAATGAATGACACAACCCTATGTCTGAAAATTAGACATAGAACACACCGTCCTAACATAGAGTGAGCAACTGAGTTTTCTGCTTTTCTAACACAAGAAAATTAAAAATATATCTATTATTTTGTTCTACTCTAAACGTTTCATATATTTAATGCTTATTAAATTGCTAATTAAATTAACTTTTGTGGCATGTAGTTACATCTCCATTAAATACAATATTAAATTTTCGGTTAATCTATGTCTCTTGATCGAACTTCAAAGCTACCCAACGGACCATAATCGGAGATGTTCACATCTTGAAAACTCAAAAGATTGAAAATTTATGAAAATTTTCAGTAAATACATTCATCATCATTTTCTTTTTCAAGATAAACTGCTGCAACTCTAATTCATATTCATAGTAAATCAACCAAAGAGAAAAATAAATATAAACTTTCAAAAATAATAGCCATATATAATAAAAAAAAAGAAAATATAAGCATAAAAAAAATCCACCAAAAGAAGAGAAAGAAAAAGACTGCAAAAACAAGAAAGACCGTAAAAAATTAAAAGATATATTTAGAAAGAAAATAAAAATAGCACCACCGCCGGTCTAAAGGTGAAAAAGGTGATCGAAAGTGGTCAAACTAAAACCTTAAAGAGAAAACAATGAGAGAAAATCTTTAGAGACAGAGAGTGGAATAAATTTTTTTTATTCATAAGTAATTTTATATTTATATTAATAAACAAATTAAATTGATCTATTTATCACAAAAAAAAACAAATTAAATTAATCATATTATAAATGATTAAAAATAACTTATCAAAAAAATAATTAAAAATAAAATTATTTTGTATGCATGTGTATATCTATATATCTACACATATACATAAATACATGCATGCATGAGTGTGTAAAAATTATTCTTATATTGAGGTTACTTTTACTAAAATAAAGCTTTATAAAAACTATGACTTATCACAATATAGAGTAACTTCTTATTTAGAATTGACCCAAATCGAGATCAAAATATTTTAATTTTATACAGGGTTTATTACTATATATTATTATTACATAGAGAGTAAAGTTTATTACTATATGTAATATTATTATAGAGGGAGTTTTACTGTATATGTAAAATAACATTAAAATAAATTTTTAAAATATAAATTATTTTTTACTAATTATTAACTTGAAATAATTTTTTTATAAAAAATATGTCTTTTAATTCAAAAAAGAGGATGGATAAATGAGAAGAGTAAGGTTGTTGCATGTTGTGCAATTTAGATGTGAATGTAGTTTTGCTGCTACCTTTTTTTTTTATCTTTCGATTGATCCAAAAAACGTCGCAAAACTTTATGTTTAAACCTCATTATTAAGCAATGTTGTCAAAACCGGTCAGGTCAATAAACCGGTGGAAGCAAAAGATTAAGAGTTTAAGGTTCAATTGGGGTTGAACCAGGGTTGAACCGGTATTTAAATATTTAATATATGTTATATACTATTTTATAAAAAAATAATACTAAAATATCTTTAAAATAATAAAATAAAAAAATATGTATTTTTTTTACCAGTACAAAAAATATGTGTTGAATAAATGAAATCATATTATTATTTATATATTAATTTTAATTAAAAATAAAATTTGATAATTTATTTATAATTTGTTTAATATATAATATTACTTTTAATATAATTTATTAAATAAAAAAATAATTGATTATTTAATATTTATAAAAAATAAAAAATAAAAACCGATTTTTTCCGGTTTATCCGGTTTTTTGACTGGATTTTTACCGGTTTAACCCGGTTTTTGACTGATTCAACCGGGTGTTAACTGATTTTCTGAATCTGAGGGTTTTTCATGGACCGAATCGGCTAAGGGTCCGATTTTTGGTTTTTCCGATTGAACCCGCCGGTCTTGTTCGGTTTTTACAACAATGTTATTAAGCTTGTGCAATTTACATGTGAATTAGTTTTGCTGGCCATTCATTAACTTGTATCAAGTTTAGAACTAGGGTGAGAACAATCTTTTCAAATTTTCAAACAAATTCAATTTCTAAATTTTCTAAACTTTTAAATTATATTTTAAAAAAGATTATGCAAAAATCCTAACATAATATTCTCGAGTCAAATTAAATTTGATTATTTTTGCCGATTAAAATTATAAACATTTAAAATTTTGATTAATTAATTTATTTTTTAGAAAAGACTAATAATTTCATTACAGATAATATGAGTGTCGATCACAAAATTATGGATGCGAAATTATACAATTAACTGTAATTTTCTATGAAAAAAGATTTGGAAAATAGAATAAGCACGTGATTGTTATGCGGTTTTATCGATTACATGAAAATGACGAATTTTATGCACACGAACAAACGTATTAAAATAATTTTATATGCAAAAACAATTGGCGGATGATAATATTTCATTAATTCAAGATAGTATAAAATAATAGAAAGTTGTATGAAAATTGAAAGGTGGAAGGATTAAAAGGAGAGACAGATAGTGTACGATATGAAATGGGTGTTGATTTAGTTTAACTGTCGAAATTAAGATGATTAATGAAGATAAGAAAACAATTTTAGAGATAGGTGAGGAGGAATAATGTGGTGGACCCATGGATGCTCCAAAACCAGTGGGTAAGTTTTCCAATCAATCTGAATTTTCCATTTCCAATTCTAATTCTAATTCTAATTCTAATTGGTTTTGAGGTCAATTCATTTATTTATTAATAAAAATGTATTAATTCTTACAATAATAATAATAACAACAAAGGGGTAAGGTAAAGAGTAACTGTAGTAGTTTTTGTTCAAATGGCATTGAAAGCAACTAAACTTATAGGTGTTTCAATTATGAATTGTGAATTGTGAATTATATATGCCTATTCCAATTCTTATTATAATTTATAATAGATACAAACAAAAATTAGGACGACCGACTGAAAACTATTTGGTGCAAAATTACGTTTATGAAAAGACATGATCATTATCTTTGATTGTTTATTATCATTATAAGCTTTATTGGAATTATTAAATCCTTAATTATGATTTATGAAAGCCAAGCCTAGCCTGCACACTTGTGCATTTGCTTTCGCTGTATACTACTATTCTAGGTTGTACCGTACGGTTGATGCAAAAGATTCAAATCAATTTTTAGTCTCTTTTCTTTTCACTAAAGTGAATTCCAGAATATTTCTAACAAATCCAAATGAATTCTCTCAACTTTATTAGCAGTAGCACAAAT
>CANXYA010091519.1:0-10185 GCA_948193465.1 Acalypha hispida
GGGGCCAATTACTAAATTTTAACTAATAAAATTATATTATGAAAAATAATGATATATATAAAATTTATATTTTTCAAATTTCAAGGGAATCGAAACTAAAATTTTATATAAATATACATGTAAAAGTTTAAAAATTTCAAAATTAAGGGGAACCATGGTCCCCTTGGGATAACTATCGTTTGAAATTATCCTTAATTCATGATAAACACCTCAAAAACTCATTGTGGCAAGACAAAACTAGTAATTCACCTACTTATTTTTTTAACATTTGTGATTTCTGAATGACAAATTGACCATATGAAAATACTTCAAAAATGAAAAATTGAGATAAATTAAATCTGCAATTCTGATTTGGGCTTATTGGGTCTAATGGGATTGAGTTGGGCCAGTGAAAGAACTTGTGAACAAAATCCAAAAGTTCATGGTGTGGTGGCAAACTCACAACTGAACTGATTACTTATTAGAAAGGAAACGACTATTAACACTCCACTAAAAACTTCTCACACTTCATTTTAATTTTTTTACAATTAAAAAAGATTTTTTTTATATACTACATATGAAGTAGTGGGAATGTGAGAAGCTCTAATTAGAGTGAGAATAACCAATAGCAAACATAGATAATTGCTGAATTTCAATAACCTGGATTCTCCCCTCTTCTTCGACCTTCAAACAAATGATTTGATTAAACAAGTTTAAGAAATGGATTATAGCTTAAATTTTTTTAATTCATCTGGTGGTAAAACTAGTGACAAGTTAGAAATTTTCAGTGAGAAACGCTGTAGTTCATCATGTGTACTAAATTACTAATAGCAAAATATTTATATATATAACTCAGAATTTATAAATTTTAAAAGAATAGAAATAAAATTTGAGATAAATATATCTTTAAAGATTTTAAAGTTAAGAAGTGATAAGATATGACCTTATGCAATGCGGTTTATCTACTCACAAGGATAGAGTGGGTGGGAGGATTTGACAGTGAATTACAACCTCTTTCGGCTCTAAAATTTTTTATTAAAAATTTTAAGTTTTTTAATCATACATATTATTTTTTAAAAATTCTTTTTAACAAATAAAGTGAAAGTAATGTTAACATTTCAAATTTTAAAACTCAATTTATGACTACTTACCTAGTATCATATACTACCGCGCGAACAAAAGCAACAAACATCAATTAAATTATAAACAAATGTACTTCAAATATCATTCATTCATTTTATTTTTATTATTTAATTTTCTAAACTGTTTTTTACTTATATATTTAATGACTGTAAACTACACATCATGTAGTTTGAAAAGAAGAAAATCAAATTTAAAAATTTTCATTCTCATAATAAACGCTCTATCTTTTCGTATATTACATTCAAATTTTATTTTTAGTTTTGTAGATCATTTGATTTAGCGGAATATTTTTATTCATTTTTTTAATACATGAAAAGGACTAAAAATATATTTTAAAAAAAGCATGGTTAGAAATAGACATGGCATATAGGTTGAGAGTTGAAACAAACACAAGACCGTCCTTAAATCTATTACTAATAAACAAACATTATTCTTCCATTGCTTTCATCTACATTTCACAACAATATCAATAATGTCAATCACTTACTTCCATATATTTTCCAATCAAACCAACATCGTAAGTACTTTCAAATACTAAAAATTAAGTACGAACATTATAAATTTAACTTATTTTCTTAGGCTATATTAGCAAAAAGTCACGCTCACAATACTTTAACTATTTTTTATTTTTATTTTTATTTTTAATCTTATACTACCGTTGTCCTAAAAAGATAATCCAATTTAATTTAAAGTAATTTTTATCAAATTTGACTATTTTTTAAGAACGGAAATAGTAGTGAATAATATAAATTAAATGCTAAATTTTAATGTTAAATTAAAATTGACGGAAAATTCCATCTGAAATTGATCTAACATAGATCAAACATTTCAATCATTAATAAAGTAATTTTTACAGTTTTTTTATTAAATGATTAGAAATGTCGAATTCAGGATAAAATTTTCATATTTTCATCAGAAGTTATCGTTTTTCATAAATTAAAGATACAAATATATAAATATAATATAAATAGTAAAAAATTATTTTAAAATACAGAATATTAAAATAAAAAAACCGTACCATATATGGATATATCGTATACCATTTTCAGTCTCATTTAGTTTGATCTGTGCTATCATTTCAATATATCCTTTTTATACTTTTTTTAATACCTCCAAACACGAAATTTTCATAAACTTATATAACTCCATAAATTCTCAAATCTAAACAAACTCATTTTCTCTTTCAAATATGGAAAACGAAACCCTAGAACACAAAAAAGGCCATACCGTGCCCTAAAAATCTGTTTAATAGTCACATTTATTCTAATAATAATAATAGCCATAGTTCTTATTACTCTTTACTTCACAATCTTCAAACCTAAAGAACCCAAATTACAGCACAATCAATACGTTTATTAAACATTAAAGCATTATGGCCACAATTATTTCTAAATTTCACATTAGGTATCGGACTTACGATTAATAATAAGAATTATGGAGGATTCAAGTATAAAAATTCTACAGCATATGTAAGTTATAGAGGAAATGTAATCGGTGAAGTTCCGATACCGGCTGATACAATTCCGGCAAGAAAAATACATGATATAAATACAAATATTAGCATATTTGCTAATAAATTATTTGAAAACGGTAAAAAAATTTTTTTTTTCATGATTTTATTTTTGTAGGTATTTTAAATTTTACGTCAGAATCAACTTTGCATGGGAAAGCGAGCTTATTAAATTTATTTAATGAAAAAACTATTATTTTTAGTAGCTGTAATATTTCTTCATTTTTAGTAGAAAAACAGACTGAGTCAATATGTAAATCTAAGGTAAATTTCTGATCAACAGCCTGGTCTGTATAATTCGTTATAGTTGTCTTATACTCCTATTTATTTTTTTCTTAATTTTGCATCGAAATTTGTTGTGGATTTAGATATGAAAATGATATAATTTATTACTGGAAAAAAACAATTCACTGCTGTTGCTTGTTCTGCAAGAAATTTCAGCTTGCAGGGTGAAAATATAACATAAATTTATGTATAGAAATTTAAAATCAGATCGGTAAATTTTGATGAAACATTGAACAATTTTTTGATCAGAATATGTTTATACCTCTTTCTTTTGTCTTTTCTGAATTTAAATGTATCAATTTCACCTCAATTTAGCTCAGATCAGAGATTAAAATTTCATCGCTTTTAAAAAGTATATGTTCGACAATGAAAATATTCATATACCAGTTTAATCTGGTCCGCGAGTTTGTGGTAGTTTATGAGCTATCATTACGGATCTAGCAGTGGATTTAGTTCGGCTCTAAGCTGAAATACCTTTCTAGCAATGAAAAAAAAAAAGACATAACAATTATTATCATCCGGTAAGTAACAGTAAACAAAATTAAATTCTAAACGATACCTTTAAAAATTACTGCAGTTTAATATTTTAAAAATAAAGCAGCATAAATTATTGTTGTAAAAAATACATACTTTTTTGACAATAAATTTATTATTTTTGTTAATATTAGTTTTTTTTAGCAATATATCATTTTTTTTTGCTGTAAATTAGTTTTTGCCACATTTTTTCAAAAACAACATGAAAAATAATGTTGCTACTAAAACAAATATCGTAAAAAATTACAATTTAAATAGAGAATTCTATGATATAGTTTTGTTTTTTTTAATCATAAGTTGGATCTTAAATTATAAATTAAATTTTCCACCTAGTGTGACTTATGGAGATTCATATTCTCTTCTAAAAATTGAGTGTGAATCTGGCTTATGGGCCACATAAAGATTTTCCAGTAGATGAAGATGGATTCTGAGTTTAATTTCATTCAATAAAGGGGACAATTTCTGAACATTCAAACAGGAGCTGAGAAGTTAAAAGACTGTAGAGGAAACAAAGGTTGATAATGAAATGTAAAATGAATAAGAACAAACGAAATTTTTTTTTAAAAAAAAGAAGAACCAACTAAAAATTCTTTACCACTTACCTTACCAAACTTTTTAATGTAGAAAGACCTGTAAATTACTTAATAAATTGAAGAATAATATTTACTCGAAACGCTAGTCAAGAAATTTTTTTTTATCCGTAACAGTTATATAATTTAAATTATTTTTTATGAAATTCTTTCCTTCAAAATAAAATTTGGACTGAGTTGTTATAAACCTGTAAACTGAAGTTTAAAAAAAAGAAAAAGAATTGAGATAATTTAATACTCCTATTAGGGTTGCGATGGGTTATATCAAAAGTTAGGAATATAAGTATCGTAAAAAAAAGTAAAAGTTGAAAACGGTACAACCTCCATCTCAAAAGTATACTATATAATTTAAGGTAATTAAAATACAGTTCAAACTGGATTGTAATTTTGAGACCAAAAGGAGTGTAATTGTTCACGCATGAAATTTAAGACAATGTTAGCTTTTAAAAACAAAAGAGAAACGCCAATATGCATTTAGCTGTTTTATGGTAAATCATGCATGTACTCTATGCATGTCGGAAGTCGAAGATGTTGAGCATACCTTGCTATTTTGTCCAAGAGCGTGGAACATATGGTGTTGGTTCTCTCGAAAAATTGGCTTTCCTTGGTCAATGCCTCGAAGTATTTCATCTTTCTTGTTGAGTAATTGGTTTGGTATTTTCAGATTTCACAAGTTTCCTCCGCTCTGGAATCTCCTTGGTCTCAATTTATTGTGGTCTATTTGAAAGTATAGGAAAGAGTTTTTGATGATATCCTCGTAAATGTAGAGTCTCATATTCTCATGTATTTGAGATTTAGTTGCAGACTCTAAATTGTTTGATAGTAACTCCCCTTATTCGGGTCTAGATGTTTTCCAAGATATAACCTCAGTTTTTGGCATTATCTCTAATTGATGTATTGACTCTTTGTAATTTTCTCGGTATTCTGTTTTTATCGTAATTTTAAATGTGCGAAAGCGGTTGTATGTTTACCTCTTTAGCCACTGCTTGTGGCGTCTAATAAATTCTTTTACTTATAAAAAAAGTTAGGGAGAAAAAAATATGATATATTTTGATTAAAATTTAACTTTCTCTTTTTCATTTTTTTTATAATATTCTCTTTTCTCCATTTAATTTTAATTATTGTTCTCATCTCAAATCAATTTAAAGAATAAATTAGCCATCCAATTTTTGAAGTTGAGTCACACAAGTAGAATTGTAAATGAGCCGAGAAGAACTTATACATCATCAATCTTGCATGACTCATTTAATAACCGAGTTTAGAAATAGTGTTTAAATTTAGCTCATTTATAAATGAGACGAGCCCAAACTGAGAACCATAATAGTCATTTAGTGTTCGCGAGTTCTACGAGATTTAATCGAACTTTATTAATTTTAATTTTTTTATTTAAAAGTATTACTAAATAAATATTTTATATTTAAGTTTGACTCGTTTATAATCAAACTAAATTTAAACCGATCTCATATTTAACCGAATACCGAACTGATGGTGAGCAGCTATTCATTTACAGCCCTGGTAAGAAAATTCGCCTAGTGGAGTATTAGACTATAATCAACATTTGATAAGATGAAATAATAAACAACTAAAAAAATCATAATAAAAGAAACACTTGAATTATAAATACATGTTGGACCGGTCATAGGAGGCAATCTTAAATTGTTCGAATAATGCGAGAATTATAAAAAAAAATTAATTAATCAAAGAAAAAAAGGTACAAAATTTTTTTGATTAAAAAAAATGTTTTTAAATTGAAAATGATGGCTATCTAGCAAGTTGATATTGATACTTCAATAATTGAATTTGTGGCCATATTTTCACTTTAATAAATTTAATTCTTTAATTTTGAAGCCTTTAAATTAACATATTTTATAATGAATAATAAATTTCTGAAAAAAAAACAACTAAAAATTTAATGTTGATTGTCTATTTGAAATTCCACATGACATTTATTATGGCAAGGCAAAAGTGGGGTATTTCGTGTTTTTGTTTAAATTCATTTAATTATTATATTTTGATATGAAAAATTAATTTTATTAATTGATTAAGCAGGTGTATTGAAATATGACTTTTACATACTTATGAATTTTTTATGACTTTTACATACTTATGAATTTTTAATGACTTTTAAAGAGTATATAATGGCTTTTATAGAATTATAATAACTTTATTTTAAAAGATTTTTATAGAGTTAGAATGACTTTATTTTAAAAGATTTTTATTAAATTACAATGGATTTATTTTGAAATTTTATTCATGAAAATCGAAATATGTCATTTTGCCGGAATGAAATATTTAAAAAAAATTAATTAATTTAATTTACCTTAAAAAAATAAAATATCATTTCAAATTACTTTCTTTTTAAATAATACTAATGAGCATTTGATGTTATACGAATTACATTAATTTAAAAATTCTATAAAATAATTTTAGTAACGTACTATTTTAATTAAATATGAATTATAATTTAAAATATTTTATATAATTATTATATTTATATATTTTCTTTGAAACGGAATATTGATGTAGATCAAAATCGGAATGTTTTATTTTTGAGATATTTCCAGAAAGCAATCAGAACGGAATTGACAATTTTGGTAAAGATTGATTCAAAAAATAGAAAATCATTCATAATTTTTAAAGAAAATAAAATGACATTTGTGTATCATATTTACTTATAAAAACTAAAAAAAATTCATTCAAACTCATTAAAAGTCATTGTCTTTAAAATTTTATAACTTTTTGAATATGAATAGACTTTTATATACTTTTTAAAAGTCATAATCTAATACACTTAAATTTTTAAAGACTTTATAAAAGTCATAATCCAATATTTCATGACTTTTAAAGTCATTAAAATTTTTTAAAAATGCTGATATAATACACCTCTAATGTGTATTTTAGTTATTTTAGTTTGATAATTAAAAATAAATAAACGATCGCACTATTATATTATAAAATAATATTTTTTTTTTCATATGTTACCTTTTTTTTAGTTAATGATCTCTTTTTCCAATGTAATTCACAGCAAGAGTACCCGGTTAATGCCTCTCCCGGTGATATAGCATGATTCGAACATATTACAAATAATAATTAAGTGACCTTCCTTCCTTTTAATCCAAAAAAATTTCCGTTACTTTCTCCAACTTAAAAAAAGTCCAAATTAAAATATTTTTAAATTAAAAATTATTTCACATTAAACTTCTCTAGATTGAATTATTTTTTTGGATGGAGATGGTATTATAATAACAATTCATAAGATGACCTTTGTTAGGAGTAGAGATATTTTGTTTATAGTTATACAAATTTTATAAATAATTTTTTTATTGGATTAATTAAAAAAAATACCATGTGATTTTATCAACTTAAAAAAAGGGCATGTGGTTTTTTTTCTACAAAAAGAGGCATGTGGTATATTTCCATTCATAAAACAGTACCAAATCTGTTAATGGAGTTAAAAATTGAGGATTTTTTTTATAATTAGGTCTTTTAAATTATATGATGATTTTAAAAGGTTCGATTTAAACTTTTTCAACTACTAACTCTAAAAATTTAATTTTTAATCATAAAAAATATATTAAAAATATATCTTTTATTACTTTTTTATTAATGAAAATTATATTAATAATTTAATCAAAATAATTTTAAAATATAATTTATAATATTATTATAATTATACTTATACTTTGATATAATTATCAAAAAAATTATACTCTGATATATTTAATATAATTTGTAATTAAATTAAAAAATTAAAAAAGTACAAAATAAATTTGTAAATAGACTTATTTGAACGATTGCTCCGATTAAAAATTAAATCTTTTGTTTTTTTCATTTTTTGAAAAAAATGTTGTTTAATTGATATCCGGCAACCGGTGACTTAATAAAAATAATAGTAAATTTTGTGTTTTTTTGAATGTCGGTTAATAAAATTAGTATTTTTTAGTTTTTAATTTTTAAATATATTAAAATTAATAAATAAATAAATAAAAATGATTATAATAAAATGATCGATCTGGTAGACGACTAGACTTGTTCAAACAATTTGTCCGATAGACTATTATATTTTTTTTACTTTTTCATATTTTTTAATTTTAAAAATAAAATACTTATCAAAAAAAATTTTAAAAATAAAATATTTTTAAAAATTTTTAAATTAAAATAATAATTATAAAAATATTAACCACAATTGACCGGTCAAAGATCAACGTTGACCAGTGTCAGTCGCAAGAATCCGGTGATCAATGACCGGATTCCGGCGACCTGTCAACGGCCGGTCAATTGTGGTCAACATTTTTATAATTATTATTATAATTAATTTATTTTTAAAATGTATTTTATTTAAAAATTAGAAAATAAAAAAATATTAAATTTATTAGCCGATGTTAAAAAAACACACGAATTTACTATTATTTTTACTAATTCGGTCACCGGTTGCCGGATATTAATTAAACGATATTTTGTATGGATGAATGACAAGGGCAATTTTGTAATTATATTTTCACTAATTCGGTCAACTGTCGTTGGATATCAATTAAACGATATTTTTTAAAAAATCATTAAATTTACTATTATTTTTACTAAAAATATATCTGATTATTATTTTTTTATTAATGAAAACTATATTAATAAAAAATCATTAATTTTATTATTTTTTTTAATCCTTTGAAGTTTTTTTCACAAAATTTATTAAATATACAAAAATATAATTATAATAATAGTATAAATTATGTTTTAAAATTATTTTGATTAATTTATTAATATAATTTTTATTAATAAAAAGTAATAAAAGCTATATTTTAATATATTTTTTATGATTAAAAAATTAAAATTAAAAAAAATATATTTTTAGAGTTAGTAATTAAAAAAAGTTTAAATCGAATCTTTTTGAAATTATCATACAATTTGAAGGACCTAATTTTAAAAAAAATCATCAATTTTTAACACTGTTAACAAATTTGGTACTATTTTGTTAACAGAAATATACCACATGCCTCTTTTTATAGGCAAAAAAATCACAGACCCTTTTTTGTAAATTAATAAAACCACAAGATACTTTTTTTTTTGTAATTAATTAACCTTTTTTTTTTATCCAAACATTAGATAGAAGAAAAATTATGATAATAAATTTTTAATATCTATCAAAAAAATATTATTATTCTTAGTACTTGAAGAAATTATATGTTATAGTTTGTTGTAAGTTTTTATATTTATTCTATTGAAATTATGATTTTACTTTATGTTCAAACTAAATAGTGCAACAATAAAATATATTAGTAATAATTTAAAACTATATGTATTTTTTATTGTCTAAGCGATAAGTAGTACAGAAAAATAAACGGAAAATGGGAACGAGGAAACAACATTAATTCTAAAAAAATATATAAAAAAAAACTTATCCGAAATTTTAAAAATTTTAGAAATGCTCCTGAAACATTCATGTCGATTTCTTGAGATTTTAGAAATAAAAACGTTTCTGAAACGTAGAAACGGGTGTTTGAAAGAGTTTTCATGCTACTTAGTTAATAGGTGTAAATGATGCATCAATTTTTAATATTTTAAATTTTAACTAAATTAAAAAAAATCGTGGCTTTCTCTCTCTCTCACCTTGTAGGGCTTTTCCATCGCTCTTGATAGGTTTTTTTTTTATTGTTTTCAATTTCCTATTACCTTTGATCACATATTTCCAAATCGAATAATTTTCCATCTTTTCCTGCACTTATTTTCATTATTTTGGGTCTTCCTTATGGATTTAGATTTCCAAAATTTGACATTAGCAGGTGAAGCAGAGGGCGGCATAGTTGTAACTGACCCTTCTCCAGAGGTGACGGCGGTCGAAAATCCTCAACTCTCTGCATTGGTTCCTTGTTAATGGATAGACAGATAAATTTTTGAGCCTTTCAGAGTTCTATGGCTTCGATCTAGCGTCCTGTTATGGGAGTTAATATTAGAGAACTCAATTAGAATCGGTTTTTGTTTCACTTTTTCCATATTAATGATTTAACTCGTGTATTAGATGATGGCCCTTTGTCTTATGATCAGAATCTGCTCCTCTTTCTATGCCTTCAGTCTGATGATGACCCTTTAACTGCTCCTCTTTTCTGTGCGGATTTTTAGGTTCAGCTGCATGATATTCCTAAAGGTTTA